>OZ018327.1:123199991-123337491 GCA_963969495.1 Ceratothoa steindachneri
ATGGAAATACTGCCCGCCTGCAGGAAGACCTTGGGAAGATTGGGGAGTGGTCGGACACGTGGCAAATGCCGTTCAACGTGAACAAGTGCAAAGTAATGCATATCGGCCACAGAAACCCCCAATCTCAGTATATCCTTAAGGGCACTGCTATTGAATCGAGTGACACTGAGAAGGACTTGGGTGTAACAATCACTAGTGACCTCAAGTTCTCGAAACAGTGCATTGAGGCGGAGAAAAAGGCCCAAAGGATGCTAGGCTATATTAAGCGCCAGTTTGGTTATCGGAACCAGGAGATTGTACTGTGCCTGTACAACTCACTTGTCCGACCGCACCTGGAGTATGCCGTACAATTTTGGAGTCCTTCATTGCGAAAGGACATCGCGAGATTGGAACGCGTACAAGCCAGGGCAACCAAGCTGATTCCCTCTATCCGACATAAAAGTTATGAGGATAGACTAAAGGAGTTAGATATGTTCTCGCTGGAAACCCGTAGACTGCGTGGTCAGCTCATCGAGGTCTTCAAAATACTTCGAGGGTTCGACAATGTTGACTACCGGGATATTTTCACACTGAGTGAGAACAGAACGCGCAATCACGGCTTCAAACTTGAACTGAAGCGTTACAACCGCAATCTGTGTGGAAACTTTTTCACCTACAGTATCTGCGGTAAGTGGAACGCACTTCCAGTGGAAGTTGTCAACAGTGAATCTGTTGACCAGTTCAAGTCAAGACTAGACAAAGTCTTGAAAAGTGGCCGTTTAGGGACGCAAAACAATTGAGCAGCCATGTGCCCGCTCAATTGCTAGTCCAAAGGTACCCTCTTTGAATGGACCGTAAGGTCTCCTAGGGTACTTACTTTCCTTGTTACTCCTTGTTACTCTCTCTCTCTCTCTCTCTCTCTCTCTCTCTCTCTCTCTCTCTCTCTCTCTCTCTCTCTCTCTCTCTCTCTCTCTCTCTCTCTCTCTCTCTCTCTCCGTTAATACTTTCAAAAAGAGATTAGATAAAATTATAAGGACGATTACTTTTTAAGATAATATTTTTTTGTATGTTTGTTTTAAACAATTGATTCTTAACTAAATAATACAATAAAGACATAGGCTCCGCTTTACTATAAAAATTCCTGATTGTACACTTTCTTTCGGACAGCAGGTGTCTTTTCATACTTTTCATGCCCGATTGACTCGGGTGGGAGAGGTGGGAGGGGAGAGCCTTAAACTGTACTATACTTTCTCTAAAGCAATTAGTTAAGAAAAAAACACAACAAAAGTACCCCCTCGGTATGGACAAACTAGTCTTTTGAGGTACTAATATTCCTTGTAACTCCTTGTAACTCTCTCTCTCTCTCTCTCTCTCTCTCTCTCTCTCTCTCTCTCTCTCTCTCTCCTCTCTCTCTCTCTCTCTCTCTCTCTCTCTCTCTCTCTCTCTCCTTTACTTCTACTATTCTATGTGTAAGTGGCAGTAGATTTAAGGCCAGATCACCTTAGTCTGGGCCGTAAGGCCCGTGTGATCTGTGTATCTATGTAACTCTCTCTCTCTCTCTATCTCTTTCTCTCTCTCTATCTCTCTCTCTCTCTCTCTCTCTCTCTCTCTCTCTCTCTCTCTTCTTTTTCGTAGAATCACACCGTTTCCATGGTTTCGTTTTCCACCGACGCCTCACCAGGTTCATATTCGCAGCCTTAGGGTCTCATACCCGCGCCATGGACATTCTTCGTTCCGTGACGTTCAGCTCCTGGTGGACTAACCAACACACCAGTCTCCGCCTGGCAACCGGTGCCTTCTGCACGCCCTTCATTGTGAGCCTACTAGTCGATGCTGGGGAGATGTCACTCACTCTGCGCCGTACACAGTATATTATGCATCTGTAGTGCGCGCGAGCCTGCGCCTCGCCCAGTCGCCAACAGCTCACACTCTGCATCCGCAGCAAAATTTCTACTTCTTCACCAGCCCCCCCTCCCCCTCTCTCTCTGCCCATCTAGATTCCCTGCCAAGTAATCACATCGATTAATTTCTGTGTGTGAGCGTGGTTGAGAAAAACACCAACGTTTTGCGTACAACCTCGAGGCCGAGCTGGTTACAAGGAGTTACAAGGAAAGAAGGTACCCTAGGAGACCTTACGGTCCATTCAAAGAGGGTACCTTGGGACTAGCAATCGAGCGGGCACATGGCTGCTCAATTGTTTTGCGTCCCTAAACGGCCACTTTTCAAGACTTTGTCTAGTCTTGACTTGAACTGGTCAACAGATTCACTGTTGACAACTTCCACTGGAAGTGCGTTCCACTTACCGCAGATACTGTAGGTGAAAAAGTTTCCACACAGATTGCGGTTGTAACGCTTCAGTTCAAGTTTGAAGCCGTGATTGCGCGTTCTGTTCTCACTCAGTGTGAAAATATCCCGGTAGTCAACATTGTCGAACCCTCGAAGTATTTTGAAAACTTCGATGAGCTGACCACGCAGTCTACGGGTTTCCAACGAGAACAGATCTAATTCCCTTAGTCTATCCTCATAACTTTTATGTCGGATAGAGGGAATCAGTTTGGTTGCCCTGGCTTGTACGCGTTCCAACCTTGCGATGTCCTTTCGAAACGAAGGACTCCAAAATCGTACGGCATACTCCAGGTGCGGCCGAACTAGGGAGTTGTACAGACAAAGTACTATCTCCCTGTTACGGTATCCAAACTGGCGCTTTATGTAGCCTAACATCCTTTGGGCTTTCTTCTCTGCCTCAATGCACTGTTTCGAGAACTTGAGGTCGCTAGTGACAGTAACACCCAAGTCCTTCTCAGTGTCACTCGATTCGAGAGCAGTGCCCTTAAGGATATAATGAGATTGGGGATTTCTGTGGCCGATATGCATTACTTTGCACTTGTTCACGTTGAACGGCATTTGCCACGTGTCCGACCACTCCCCAATCTTCCCAAGGTCTTCCTGCAGGCGGGCAGTATTTCCATCCTTTGCAACGTTCATACCAAGCTTGGTATCGTCGGCAAATTTGGAAATCTTGGCAACCATGTCACCGTCCATGTCGTTGACGTAGATGATGAATAGTAGTGGTCCCAGGACAGAACCTTGAGGCACTCCGCTAGTAACGGGCACCCACTCAGAAGCCTGTCCATTCACCACCACCCGTTGCCGTCTGCCACTTAGCCAGTTCTCGATCCAGCCGGCTACTTTTCCGCCTATGCCCAGCGCTCGCACTTTCCGGAGAAGGCGGCGGTGTGGTACCTTATCAAAGGCTTTCTGAAAGTCTAAGTAAACCACATCCACCGCCTTGTCCCGATCGTGCTCACTGAACACGAAGTGGAAGAATTCCACAAGGTTCGTCAGGCATGACCGTTGCCTTCGGAAGCCGTGCTGGGAACTCCTCAGTAGCAGGTTTGACTCTAAATACGACGTTATTTTCTCCACCATCATGCTTTCCATGAGTTTACCGACTATCGAAGTCAGACTGATAGGTCGGTAGTTTGACGGATGGCTGGAGGATCCTTTCTTGAAGATCGGAGTCACCTCCGCCTCACGCCAGTCTCTAGGAACGCATCCGGTCCGGATTGACATGTTAAAGATAGCGCACAGATGTCGTGATACTTCATCGCACACTTCCTTCAACACTTTAGGTAGAAACCCGTCCGGTCCAGGGGACTTATTCGTCTTTAGGTCAGCGATCTTTTTCTTTATTTCTCATTCGGTGAAGTCCATTGCCTCCAGCTTTTCCCCCGAGTAGGAATCCGTGGGCTGGGGGATGGGACCACACTCTTTAGTAAACACTGAGGAGAAGTAGTCATTGAGAAGGTTAGCATTTTCTGCATCTGACTGAGTTAATGCACCCTCCTCGTCCACTAGGGGCCCAATCCTACGATGGATTGGTTTACTGCTATTTACATAGCCGAAGAACTCCTTGGGATTCTCCTTGCAGAGTCTCGCCACTCGGAGTTCCTCAGTACGCTTAGCCGCCCTTATGCTGGACTTCACTCTCCTGGCTAGCCTCCGGTACTCGTCAAAGGCACCCGAGATCTTCGATCGCCGGTACGCATTTCTCTTCTCCCTAAGCAGTTGGCCGATTTCTCGATTAAACCACTTTGGTTGAACAGAAGACCGACGGAGGCATTTCAGAGGGATGCAACTTGATTGAAGACTCATGAATTTATTTTTGAAATTGTTCCACGAATCCTCAACCTCTTCGCATACCGCTAGCCTTACATCAGTCAGCCCAGCACGAAGGCGTGCAAAGTCTGCTCTTCTCAAGTCAAGTTTCCTTGATTGACTGGCAGCAGACCTTACCTTCGGGATCTTGACGGTAAATCTAACTAGCTGGTGATCACTGCCACCGAGCTCTTCGCCTACAGAGACATCCTCAACGATATCATCCTCAGAAGTGAAGACCAAGTCGAGGATATTGTCTCCTCTCGTCGGTTCTCTGACCCATTGAGTGAGGAACTCGTTGTTGGCGAACTCCAGGAGTAGCGCGCTATCGCCACAGGCTGCTCTGGTTTCCCAGTCAACTTGTCTGTTGAAGTCGCCCATAACGATGCACACTCTGCCTTGAACAAGCTCACCCAGCAGCTGGTACAGTTCCCTGTCCTTCTCAACGGGTTGGGAAGGGGGTCTGTAAAGCACCAGGGTCCTGTATCTGACAGGACCTATCTCTAGGTCAACGCCTAGGAGCTCGTGATCGGATATAATGTTGGAGTTCGTAGATTTGATTGTATCCTTGACATACAACATTACACCGCCACCCTCTCTGTCTGGCCTATCTTTGTGGAAGAGTTGGTAGCCAGGAACCGTGAATTCGTCTTGAGGGCGGCTACTTTGAAGAAACTAGTTGATATTTAAATAAAAATTTAAATACATTTTTGGGAGGCAGAGATATTGCTGGGGGGGGGGGGTATGCAAACCGTCAAATTTAGGCCGAACACCCAGTATACCTCCACACATTTTCACATCCTCTATTTCACCCCTTTCTTTACATATCTCCCTCTTAGAATATTTTTACGTTTTACTGGCTTGGTTCTCTTTAAATTTGATATCTCCCCCTCCCCTTCGAGCGGCGACAACGTTCAGGACGAGAATGCACCCATTCATACATTTTGGGTCGTTAAAGACTGTTTTTAAATGCAAGAAAATGACGTTGAAAACACTTGGTTTAGTTCCCATAATCGCCACATCTTAATATAATCGATTTTTTAGTGCGGTGTCCTTTGGCGTAACAACCAAGGAACCGATTCCATCCATCAGCGTTCCTGTGAAATAACCTGATCAGATGCCTTCGGGTGAAAATTCGTCTAGACATTGGCCGAAAGCTGTATGAATCAATTCCTTGAGGTATTGGAGCTGTTATTAATTATAAAGGAGGACCAACCCCAAATTAATAATAAAAACAGTATTTCCATTCATTTGTCCAGCCCCTGTACAAAATAATAAAACATACTTTTTTTTAAATATATTAACCGACATACTATACATTATTTGCATGAGGCCATTTTACAAATGCGAAAAAATACAGAATATACGAGTATTTAGTTTCTTAAGCATGTAATGATTCGGCATCTTCTTGTTGAATGTCCAAGTCGGGGGGGGAATCTTCGCGCATGCTACCTGTTATGTTACCTGGGCGAGCGAGGTGCTGCTACAGCTTGCCCATTGTAATCAGGACGTGTTTGTGTACACAGACCAATATACGATTTTACTTTTTGGAGGACGCTGGCCTCCCATTTTATTTGACTTTTTGACCCATTGACTCGAGCTTTTTTTGGATGTTAGGTGTATGCTCCGGCGTCAGTGCGTGCCTTTTCTGCTTTGGTGGGGGGGGGGGGCTTTGTTTTTTCCTTTTTTTTATATCAAAATTTCAAAATTAGGTTTTGTTTTTGTTTTTCATCGACTCATTACCTTGATGGCATTCGCCAGATTGGGTCTTTAAAGGGGAAAAAAAAGCATGTAATAAAACAAATACAAAAAAATAGGTTTGGTTCCCTACTAGTTATATTAAATTAGATGAGGTGATATTAAACTAAATTAGGTGCAGTGATATTAGTTTAGTTGGTTAAATTTAGTTTAGGTGGGGTTAAATTTAGTTTTAGGTGAGGTCTAATTGGTTGAGGTGAGTTGCGATCAAAGTCAAATCTGCTCTTTTCCGAGATGCATAAATTTTGAGTTTCCGCAAGATACGTTTTTTCGGAGAGGGGGGGGTAAGGAAATTTGAAAAATTCTCTTAGTGGAGTTCCGTTTTTACCCAAATTCCCGTTTTGTGGGTGGTATAATAAAGTCGCTCTATCTATTACCATCCCCTCTATTGTTTTTTGGTAGGGGCTTTAATTCTAGTAGATCAGGTTCCTTCGTTGTAGTTGAGCTACTACTTCCCTCAATGGGTGTGTCAGGCGTAGCATGTACATTTTGAAGCCTTACTGCAGGTGACATCTGGAGGATTATGTGCTCCATTGTCATCAATGGACCTCCGGCCGTATATCTTCATACATTTCACTTCCTCCATACATATTTCGCTTCCATCTTAACTACTTTCTTCTTTACTGATCTGGCGTAGATTCTTTCATTGATCTTACTTCTTAATTTTAAGTTCAAACAAGCACAAGTACAATAATAATAATGATGATAATAATGATGCACTTTATTACACTATTGCCTCTTTAATTCCACGGTGATTTTTCCTTGTTCTGCTGCTATGAACTTGTTGGAATCTCTCTCCCAGTACACTTTTTTTTCTCTGATATCCTTTCGAATAATCTTTCTTCGCCATGGCTGCAATTCCTAGACTAATCTCTGCCAGGAGGACCAAATTAGAGCTACTCTTCTCTCGGAACTTGCTCTTTATGGTGACAAATCCATTTCTTATTTCAACTTCTGTGAATGACAAGATTTCTCGAGTCTCCACCATTCCACCATTTATCATTTTCATTACTTATTTGTTTATTCCGCTTCTCGTCTGAATTTTAGCCAGCCGATCAAACCTAGTTATTCTATCTTTCCCTCCTAGGTTGGGGGTGGTGGTGGGGGTGTCCCGAGTTCAGTCATATTTGTCTTGCTCTCCTTCAGTGTAGTTGTCCCCTCGTTGCCTTTTTATTTCTCTCCTTTGGCGTACCCATAGGGGTGGGTGTTCATTGTTAGCGCGTCTGCCCATCGTGTGTACGTCCTTGTTTTGGGAAGTAGATGGTGGTAGAGAAGTTTTCTGACTAAATCCTTCAGATGATCGAACCCATCCGCCTCGTACTTACTCTAGCAAGTGCATCTATTGCACTAAGGGTTTTCCTCACCTTGATTAAATGTTCTGATGATCCATCGACCTAAACCCGTAGGAAAAGGTCTGTGATTTTATCCTTGCCATTGCCCTAATCCTCGAGGAGAATTTATAAAGTCGATCCAAAGATTTTTAATATCCAATCTTTTTCCTTAAATCATTTGAGCCATGCCTTGTTAATTTTGACCACTTTTTAACCTGGTATCCGAACGCTTCAAACCGAATGTCAGACAACCCGTAACTCTCGTTTGCCTTACTCTCCCATCCATAATGGAACATTTTAAATAAGCCCCTCCGGTCCTTTTGATGAGGGCTGGTTTGGCGTTTGATTTTAAGTAAGGCAAATTTTCATTCAAATTGAGAGGGCTTCGATGAAGTTAAAAATCGAAGTCGAGGACGTTCGAAGGCAGAGTTAGGGTGTGGGCTTGCACCCACGAGCGTTTGGATATATTTAATTTGTTTGGGGGGGTCTCGGAAATGTAGGTATGGGTAAGTTCAGCCCCCCTGAGTTTTAATTAGGGGTGTGTCCTCTTGTCCCGCTGTTTTTGTTGAGAGAATGTGGGTTGGGATATCCCCCCCCCCGATATCGTGTCTATTCTCCCCGTGGGTTGCTGCGGAGCTCTCGTTAGCCTCTGAGGCGTTGGACTTCCACCGCCAGGGACCGGGCTCAATCCCAGCAAGATCGGAGGCTCAAAAAGGTGCAGCGTACGTAGGGAGCTGTCGCATGGGCGCGGGCAGCTCCATCTACACGCGCCATCACACACATTCACAACACTGCTGTCTCAACCTCCCTCTCTTCGCAGAGAGACAAACTATTACTCCGTCCTTAGAAGCTGTACAAGCG
The DNA here is from genome assembly GCA_963969495.1 of Ceratothoa steindachneri. Lineage (NCBI taxonomy): Eukaryota > Metazoa > Arthropoda > Malacostraca > Isopoda > Cymothoidae > Ceratothoa > Ceratothoa steindachneri. Next base: position 123,208,079 of record OZ018327.1, read on the forward strand.
GCCTCCATAATACCCTCCCTCGCCGCACTTGCCGTGGAATGGTTGGCTCTCTCATGGGCCATGGATAGTTGTATAATTTAGTTATTCGATTATGAGCTGGCGATAATTCTGCCTACTTTTCTCCATTTCGAATCTATCTTTATCTAGCTTATTGATATTAATTTAAAAAAAAAACAACGATAGGTGCATTTTCTTGTAATATTGTGTCCCCAATGGGCACACTTAGATAAAATGCTCAACCGATTACTTATTATACTAATAGGTCACCCTTTTGCCCGAGGTAATTTTCTTTTAAACGCGTTTCTTTCCTTATGTTGCGATTGCATCATAATTACGAGTTTCAAAGCAGAGTAATTAACACAGGGTGTCTTGCCTATCTTGTGACATTTTTTAATTATAACTTCCCTAGTCCTTGTACCTTTTGGACAATACTTGTACCCTTAAAATACGTTAATAAAGACGTTTAAGTTGATTGTTTGTAATATTATTTTATAAAATGTTATTTAAATCTGCCCCCAAATAGTTATTATAGGCAATTAAAAAGTGTCGATGGGCGGCCCTTAGAAAATGTCGCCACGCTCCCTGGGTGGATCCAGAGGTCCCTAAGCGAGGAGAGGGGGGTGTAGTGCGCGCTTGTGTAAGGTTTGAGCAATCTATGAGGGTGTGTGTTGTCTGGGCTGTGGTTGCATCTGGGGCATGTTGGTGTTGGGGCAGGCAAGGCTTATTTTATATCGTTGGAGTATAGTGGAATGGCCTGACCTGAGTTGAGAAAGGATTACTCGGTGTGGTATGTGTAGTTATTTGTCTGATTGGTTCATTAATGTTTGTTGTGTGGATTTTGAATGTCATGCGGGTGTCTAGTGCTAGTCCTAGAAGGGCGGGGATTTTCTTTAGTGGCAGGTGTTGTCCGTTCAGTCTGATTTGGGGGTGTTTGTTCGATTCGTGGTGGTTGGGTGTGAAAAGCGTTACTGTTGACGTGTTGGCTGAGGCAGGCATGCATGTTTTGTGTGAGCCAGTGTTCTAGTGTGTATATATGTTGTTGGAGTGTCCTGCTTGCTGTTATGATTGAAGGTTGTTGTGCTGCGTGCGAAATATCGTCTGCGTAGGTGTAGATTAATTGGGTTTGTGCTTGTGGGATGCCATGTGTGAATAGGATATATGATAGTGGTGGAAGAATGATCCTTTTCGGGCGACATTGTAGACTGGTCGGGTGTATGAATTAAGTGTTCAGTGGATGATTTTGGACTGTCTACCAAATATACAGTTATTGACTTTTTGTCCTTCTTGTTGAAGTTGGTGTTTGAGATTTTGTGCGCTAGGTTCTGTTTTGGGACTGTGTCGAAGGCTTTGTGTTATGTGACCCCCCGTAAGGGGCGCGGCGATTTGCCTTCCTGGTCGCCGTACTGACGGGACTCAGCGCCCCGTCCGCCCCCAGCTTAGCCTCTTCTTTCTTTCAGCACACTGAGCCTAAATAAGGACTGTGCATAAAAACTATTAAATAAAAAAAAAATAGAAAATTGCGTTATGTGAGGCTGGTGGGTGGTGAGAAGAGTCATGGTTGAGTGTGCTTTCCTGAAACAGCCTGTGTCTGAGATAGGGCTATGTTTGGGCTGATTCTTTGGTGTATTAGTTTTTCGAGTGTGTTTGAGAATGTGAACAGAAGTGAAATTGGGCGTTAAGAGTCGGCTTGTGTTGGCGGTTTGTTTGGTTTTAGTATGGCTATGATTTCCAGGAGTGGTTGAAAAAATTTGTGATGGCGGAGATTGCTGTGTTGCCTAGGTGCTTGAGATGGATGTGTTGTCTGGACCAGTGGCTTTAGAGTTTTAGAGCGATTTGATGTTATTTTTGGACGTTTAATGTGGTAAAGGGGAACGCCTAGTCTTTAGATATGTGAGCTTTTGATTTTTATTATGGATTTGCCTGTGCGTTGGATCAAGTTAATGTTTGAGTAGTGTTTTATGCGAATCTTAGTGTTGTAATTTACTTTTTCTGGTAGGGTGATGATACATGATGTGTGGATTTTCTTTATGGTTCTCCAGAGTTGGGTTGAGTTTGTTTCGTAGTCTATTGTGTGGACGTATTGCTGCTTCCAGTTTTGTGTTTGCTGTTTAGTGATTAAAGATGATGTGGGTTTCGAGTTGTTGGATGCTTTGTCTTTCTTGTGAGGTGGCCCCGTTTTGTTTTAGGATGTTGCGCTGTTTTATGCAGTTTGTTATTTCCTTTGTGAAATTTGGGTTAAACGTTTTTCTGTGACCGTGGGGGATAAATTTACTGCTTTATTCTGTGATGGTATTGTTAATGTCGCGTCGTGCTTTGTCTCTAGGTTGTTGTGAGTACGGCGACTTATGCCCCCAGGTGATTTGTCTAGCGAGGGGTAGTTGTTTAGGGTGAAATTGCAAACTTTGGCAAAACTGGACCCAATACCTAGAATAATCTGGCGGGGGGGAGGGGAGTTGTTTGTATATGTCGTTTTGATGAGAGAGGTTGGTTGTGGATGCGTTGTTTGAAAGGATATAATAATGGTTAGGTGGTCTGAGGGGAGTTCAACTAGTGTGGCTCTAGTGTACAGGCGAGGTGAGCAGAGGGTTCTGTTTGGGGATGTGTGTTGGGTGGTTGTCTGGTTGGTAGTAATATGTTGTTAAGTATGATGGATGCCTGAAGTTGTTCTTCTATACGGGTGCCTCAGTTGCCTGCTGATTAAGAAGAGGTTGAGAAGTTGTGTTTGATTTAGAGGTATTCGGGAGATGGGTGCGGGTATATGTTTATCGCGTTGTATTCCGAGTCTTTCTTCTTTGTTCTAATGGCTTTTATTTTCGTGTGGGTGTCGTTATTTGCGTTTTTACACGGGGTGGTGGTTTCAGTGAATGGAATAGAGTTGTCTACTAATGTTATGAATCCGTGACTTGTGAGGGTGGTGTTTAGCTTAAAGGTAATGTAGTGGTGGAAAGGGGGAAGTCCTTGTTGTGGTGTTAGGTTTGTTTCTTGGATGAGTGCTATATGAATGTTGTGTTTGTGTAGGAAGTCTCCTAGTTCAGCATGTTGGTGGGAGATAGCGAATTTTAAGTTGTAAGGGGTTAAAGGGTGTCTTTTTCGAGGCTTATCGATCGGTGTGTGTACGTTTGAGCATCTAGTTTAGGTGATAAATGGAGGGAAGGTTCGAGCAGTGTGCGTGTATCCACTTTTTGATTTGTTACATTTTACGGGGCTCATTTTACCCTGGCTCTCGTGGATTTCGTGGTGACGAGTGTGGCATGAGAAGGAGGTAGGGGGGCAGGGTTGAGTTCTATGTCCCCATCACTTTGGAGAAGAACTGCGAGGGTTGGGTCATCCTCATGCATAGTATTAAAAACGTAGGCGAGGGGTGAAGGAGAAAGGGAGATTTGAAAGTTGGGGGGGGGGCAGGCAGACTCGTTGGACCCCGATCCAGAGATAGAGGAACAGCCTGAGGGCCTCGCTTTGCCCTTGGATGACCGATGCATGGATTGTATTGATGCCCATGTACTCGCCGCTGGCTGTTTTCCTTCTTGGAGTGGTGATCTCCTTCCAGCTGTTTCGAAACCGCGACGAGTAGCAGCAGTCCAACCGCGAGCAGGCGACATCCGTAGGACTCGGGATTTTTATTTATTATCATTACAATTTTGATTATACACTCCAATAATCGAGTAGGCTGTCCCTAATGAGGATGGGCCCTGGTAATCCTGCGAATATTAAAAAAGAAAGCGTGTTCTGGGCCTAGGCCTTCCACCCATTTCGTGCATCGTTTCGGCCATACTAAGTCGCCTTACGACGTGCACCTGAGGTGAAATGTTTCCTGCCACAAGGAAATATATTCAAATAAAGGTTTTGTTTAGCTAAATCGATACAAATTCTACACAGGAAAAGAAAACAAGTTGTATACCAAACGAAGCAATATATTTTCATCATAATTTACACACAAATAGAACGATATATATACTTGCCGCGAAATTATTCGAAATTGCTAACATCTAGCTTTACGACCTTCTCCAGTCGAGACCTGAACTGGTTGCTGGCCCTTTTAAGGAGTCCTTGTCAATGGATGACATCACCCCCACAATGAGGGCCCTGAGAAATCCTATAAAGTGTTGTCAGCAGTCTTGTTGACGCCCTCAAATACGCCCCACACGAAATATTCTAGGGGGTTTCAGTTAGGCGAGCTGGTCGACCACAAGTCTGAGGACCAGTGCTGCGGGAGAAGTCCGCCTGGAAAACGTAAGGCCATCCCGCGGCTACTCCTTGGTCTATCCAAGGCTTGACTACAGTCTTCAGCACCTCGATAAGAACATAAGAAAAGGAGGAGTCTAGGCGATACGAGGCAGCTCCTGTTTGCATCAAGTTCAGTCATCCTCATCCATAACTCTATCCAATCTATTCTAAAAACTGCATGTAGGGCGCTTCTATTCCATGAATTGAGTCTATTTCATTCATCTACCACTCGATTTGTAAACCAATTTCTACCAATCTCTTCCCTGAACCTAAACTTGTCCAGCTTAAACCCATTGCCGTGCCCTATCCTGTTTACTAAAAATAAGAAACTTGCTTATGTGTCTCGTATTATTATAATTTCTTACCTACTTGAAGACTTCAAACAAGTGCCCTCAAACCCTTCTCACTTCTAATGTATGAAGATTTTGTCTCTTAAGCTTTTCACTCTAAGGTAAGCTCCTTAACTCGTGTGAATCATTTTAGTTAGTCATCCTTCCTTGCACACACTCGAGCAAACTAAGGCCTCCCGGCTATCGTTGGGTCGGCAGTTAGAATCTCCGTCCGGATTATTTTTAAAGCTGACACTATTTACTCAGGAAGGTTACCTCCGTGGTTGGGCATCACGGTGGGCACGGGTAGGTGGAGCTCGTAGCCATGGCAAGCAGTCCACCTAAGAGAAGGAAACTCCGATTTCAAAACGCTGGAGCCACAGGCATAATTTGCCTCTTCTGGAAGATCCTCTCTGAGTATACATAATATGGTGACCAAAATTGCACCTCATTGTCAAGATGAGGCCTAACTAATGCCAGGTATATTTTCACAACGACTTCAACACTCCTATTTCTTAAGCTCCTTCCAATCAACCCTAATAGCCCATTAGCTATGTTCCTAACACTGCTTTCTCTGTCGGAGATTAGAACTTACAAGGAACCTGACATTCCTAAAAATCTCTCATCAAAATTTATAATTATTCAGTGGATTACACCTACCTATACTTAGTACAATACACTTGTTTACGTTAATTTACGTTCGCATTTCTCCATTGGAATAGTTTGGTCAATTCATCTTGTAATACATCAAAGTCAGACCTTATAATCCTACCCAACTTAGTGTCATCAACAAACCTGCTCAGGTCGCTACCTATACCTATGTCCAGATCATTAATATAAATCTAGAACAACAACGGGCCCAACACTAACCCCTGAAGAACCCCATTTGTAATATTCTCCCAATGAGTTTTAATCTTATCAATAACATTTTGCTGTCACTAAGTCACGACTGAATCCACCTAAAAATACTTCCATCAATCCCATTCGCCTTTACTTTATTCAAAAGTAGTAAGTGTGGTACCATGTGGAGCCTCACTAAAACCAAAATATTGTCATTCTCATTTAGACTATCGGCACTTTCGTACACCTTTCTATAAAATGCCAATAAATTAGTCAAACACGATTTTCCTCTAGTAAAGCCCTGTCGAAATTCATTAATCCACTTATCTTTATCTAAGTGATCTCTAATAGATTTTGCTATTATGGATTCCATCATTTTCCCCATCACTGATGTCAAAACTCACTTGTCGGTAATTAAACATAATCGTTTTACTCACTTAAAGATGGGTATCACATTAGCTTTCTTCCGCGCCAAAGGTACAATGCTAGTCTCTAACGATTTTCTAAATATGTATGCTAGGGGCTCACTTAACGCATCTTTAAATTCCTTTAAAATCCTAGGAAAAATCTCGTCAGGGCCTGGTGCCTATACCAGATTTAATTCTATTTCTTTTGAGACTATCTCCTTGGTGATTAAAATACTCTAATTTCTCCTTCATTACCCTTGAAGATCAAGGTCCCCTCAGGTACAACTAGATTATCATAAGAGTGTGAATACTGAAAGAAAATATTTATTTAACATCCAGGCCATTGCATCACCATCACTCACTAACTCCATCTGTAGTTTTAAGTGGGCCTAATCTCTAATCTTAGTTCGTATAATTGAAAGAAACCTATGAGATCTTCCTTTTGTTTTATTTGCCACTTTCTTAATTTCTCTTTGCTACTCAAATTTCTCCTACGTTGAGGACCTGGGGAAAGAGATGGGGAGACATAACTTGACCCTCGCTCATGCCCACTCACAGAACCATCAAAGAGGTAGGAAATCTGCTGTGAATGACCGTAAGCTCTTCCGATGGGTCTTCTTCGCATAGCCAGCGATCATTCGGCCGGTCTACTTTCCTGTCCTGCAAAAATGTTTTTCGTAGGAGAAGAAACGAAGAAGGTCGGCGCATTCGTTGATGAGTGTTTGTGCCTTCACTACGATTTTCCTTGGTAGCCTGCGTGAGAGGCTGGTGCCTCTTCAGCACGCAAGAGTGGTAGCCCAAGTCATGGATGGTTGCCTTGCTCACACCCATCTTTTTGGCAAGTTTACCCGTGGAATGACCAGGGTCCTCAGAGATCTTCTGCCCGACGCTGGCGACGAATTTATCGCACCTGGTGGTATCAGAGGTTCTCTTTTGACACCGTCGTTCGGCGCTAACTTCGTCCTTATTTTCAGTCCCGTCATACTTCCATGTCACTTTGTAAAGGAGATTCCACCGGTAGTTAAAAAAAAATCACAATCTCTTTCACGCTTCTCCCAGTACGGAGGGCCCGAGTAGGGCGCCCAGTTTTTCGATTTCAGTTGGCATGCTCAGAAGAAACCGCGTATGCTGTTACCCGCATGAAGACCGCTCCTTACTGAGCGTGTCCAAGGTCAAGTAACCTACATTGTTGGTCCTTAGCCCTAAGGTACATTTTCAACTTTGTATCGATTTACCTGAAACGTGCTTATATAATGCCACATTTGCCAATGCTCATCCATACTAAGTTCATCAGCCATGTTCATGGAGGGGGGGGGGGTGAAGATGGGAAGGTGATTCCGAAAGAATCGGGTTGGATAAGAGGTGTACTATAGGATCGGTCCACTTCATCCATAAATGGTGGGGGAGGGTAGTCAAGACTCGTTTGTAGGCCTCGAATTGGATTATTGTGGCCTAGCTTGAGCCTCGGTTGGTCCTGTCAGAGAGTGCCATAAGTAGCATAGTCCAACTTGTTGCAGTTGACATCTGGAGGATTGTGTGCCCTCCTGGCTCCAATAGCGCGGGCATTGTCCGTGCTCCTTTACCCTGGTTTCCACGCCACCATGTCTGCTTGAAGTACCACTGGTTGACGGAGTCATCCTTCTGCCCAACTCCAGCAGTTAAACGGTTGATGGTGGTTTGGGATCAAGTTCATGCTTCCCTCTCACTTTGTCGGTTGTCGCGCGTGGTATACAGAACACCCTGTAGGGATTGTCCTACGGCGAAACTTAGAGGGGCGTGGCAACGAGAGTAAATGGGCTGTTCATTAACGCGCCCATGGATCACCAACGAGATGCAGACCACCACATCAACTTAGGAGTGGCAACTTTGATTGTTCTCATCACGTCATAATATTAGCCTGAACACAAACTCAGGTTTCTTCAACATAAGTCGGAAAGTGGCACACCAGGTATTCTCACCACGTCTCCTTGCCTCCTTTACCTTCAATAAACTCCTTGAAAGCATTTCACCAATCTGTGCATTAACAACACGAAATGGACCATTTAACGAGTTCAGATTTGACAGCTTATGAAAGACTGTGAAGGCTATTTAAGCAGGCGAGTTTGCTTGTTTTGTTTTTTTCTCTCTTAAGTTATTCAGCGAGAAAAAACAACAACACGTAAACCCGCCTGCTTAAATAGACCTCCATCCACTTTGCTCTGACTTTATACTTTTTTCTATCTTTATCAAAATATAAGACGTTGTTTATCTCTAGATCATTCATAGAGGTAGAGATGATTACCACGGCAAGGTAACAAGGGGTAGTGGCGTTACATCTGGAGGATCAAACCACAGATTGTCGTCGAAGAGTACATCCACGTTCGGGTTTATACAACGGGTGATGCCCTTGAAGATCATGGGACAAAGGATTGCAAGTTGAATGTGAAAGGGTGCTCGGAATGCACCAGGGAAGGCCATGACTATAGGGAATGTGGAAATGAGAGCATGAATTGCCCGAATTATTAAGGACCGCATGAAGCAATGGCTTTTAGCTGCCCAGTAAAGAAGGAACTCACGAGAAGGAAGAAGTACAGGACAATCGAAGAAAAATGTTATCTATGCAGAGGCAGCGAAAACTCTGGCACCATCCAACCTAGGGGAGACGAAGGTCGCATACCTCATGGTAGAAAACAAGAGTACGGAAATAATGATTGCGTATGCATAAATCGCCAACTTCGGGTGCTTCTGGAAATAGCTGAACACGTTACTAGAAAAGAATGGTATGCAGGGAAGGACTTCGGTTGCGTGAGAACCCTCCTAAGAAAGGCATCTTGAAAAGTAAAATAGTGGAAGAGTAAAAGTTGCTGGCGGAAATGGAGGAGAAAGAGGAGGGAATAAAAGAAACTGGAAATAGCAAAGGGGAACGAAAGAAGTAAACTAGGAAGAACAAGCGCAAGGCAGGCAAAGAGCCACACTTGACTCCTCAACGGAATCGGAGAATGAGGAAACCCCTGAAGAGAAAAGCACACTGGAAGAAATCGAGGAGAAAATGGAAACGAAAAAAAAGAAACAAACTGGAGTAAAGGCCAGGGGGAGAGGAAGAGCATATTGCGTGCGAAGAGGTGGACCTTCCCGTCTACACCTCAAGATGTATGGTCACCCAGAGACTTAGATGAGCTCGGAACAATTGTCCGGGTTGTTAATGGAAAATTCAAGTGAAGCTTCCCGGCGGATTTCACGGCTGAAAGGTGCCACCTATTAAGGGCAGAGAATTTTTAAAAGCTAGGTAACGGTCAACCAAGGGAAAGACTAATCATCTTTGGAATGTGTTAGCTAGGGAGAACCCAGAGCTAGTAGTGGTATGTGAACATGGAGATATGGAACGAGGATTGGCAAGTACGAGCTTCAGAATTATTATCCGTATTCGAAGTCACGCCAACGAGAGTTTTGATGCAAGCTTTGGAATTGAAGAAGCAAGCAGGTCCAGTAATCCTGAGGAGTGTTGGGGAGGAGCATCGACCCCCCCCCCCCTAAAAAAATTACTTATCTCTACATATCTTTCTCCAGGTATTCGGCACCAGAATTGTGAAAAATCTCGATCTGCTAATCCAAAGAGGGATAGCGATAAAAGCTGGGCAAGCAGTTCTCACGTGCTTTACTGAGAGCCATCACCAAGCCAGATATTGTCCTGACCAGCGCTGGGTTCCATTGGAACATGTATGTCTAACCGGGACGTGTTCCCCACGAGCTACAAGTCCGTGGTCACCTAGCCCGATTAGGAATCAGTACTCGGAGTAAGTGGGACAAGTACAAGGACGAACCGAGGGATTACCATCCTGTTAGCCAACATCATCAATGAGAACAAGACCGACTTTGAACTGGGTCACAGACGTCCAAAGAAAAGACAGGAGGAAATGCATGGTAGTGCTTAAATGAACCTGTCAATGCAATGCTGCGCCAAAGTGATACAGATCTGGAGAGAGAAAAAGAAGAAGTGTTGAGAAATGGTTGGGAAGATGAACCGAGACTATGAGAGGGAGTTGTAGTGAAATGACAATTCCCAAATAGCAGGCAGAGAACTAGCGTCGTTTTATGATCAATATGTAAGGTTTGGAAGTTTGCGTAGGTGAATAAGAACCGAAGGCAAGGTAAAAGAGTACGTTAAACTGAGCAAGTTAAAGAGGGAAGTGAAGATAAATGAGAAAACCACACCTTACCATCGCATTTGTTTCACACAAAGATTACAATGTCACCCCTAGGTAAATCTTGCACCCCACGCATTTCTCTCTTCGAGCCGAGCGAACTCTCAAATAAAACACCTCGTACTGTGTGTTTTCTCCTATCCTCATCCCTGTTGTCAGACATTTCAGCAGATCCTCTCCTAACAAACATGCTGGCGGAGATGCTCTCGTTGGTTGTCTCTTAATTTTAACAACTGCGTCCTCCCTGGTCTAGTATTTATGGCTGTTTGTTTTTGTCTGTCATCCTTTTTCTTTCTTCTTCTATCCCTTAATTTCCTTTCTCCCCTAGTGTCCCCGGTTTATTATGGCTCTACCAGTTTTACCCCACCCCCCCGTCATTTTTTTATTTATTTTTTTATTAAATAGACGTCGTCCTTGGGATTTTTTTTTCATGTTCATCCTGGCTCTCCTCTAGCTCGACTTGAACACCGCGTTTGAAGCAACTTGATGTACGCGCTCTCTCCGATCGTTCTCCCACGCTGCGGCTGTCATCTGCACGGCTGTGTGTTTGCACGACGATATGCGGCAATATATCTTCGCCGCATTTTCACTTCCTCTTGCTCTACCACCTTGACAGATCTCGCCCTACAAACTTTCGGCGTGATAAGACCTCGTTGCTATTGCGCTCTAAATTCGAGAAAGGGGGGGGGGGGTCCTCACTGCGCCCCACGTGAAGCGCTTCTGCCCTCGTTGGTTGGGATTTGTTTTAGAGTTGGAATAAATTTGTTCGTGTTGCCGAAACTCGTCTCATGGCGATTGTCTGTCGCGACTACAAACGCACAAACCGGAGGGGGATTTGGTTTTATGCCGCAGCGACGCCCCCCCCCCGACATACTCCCTAGTATGGATGACAGAGGGGGCGGGAGGGTGTCTCCCTCATCCCCGGGGATGGGTATTGGGAGGAGGGGCATTACTAAAGTCTTGCGACACGGGTCTTAATTTATAGCTCTCTCCGTGCCCCGATCTCTCCGAACCGGCGGCTCTGGTATGCCTTTAAGGACAGTGAGGTGGTGCTGAGGTGGCTGGCACTCGGGCTGAGATGGAGGGGGCGGGTTGGACTTTGAACCTGAGGTCCTTGTGTGGTGGTTATAAGAGGAGTGTTGATTGCTTTTGCTACCCTTTGGGTCTCAAAAAAAAAAAAAATCCTTTGGGTCCCCTCTTTTCTCTTTTCCCTGTTCCGACAGGTGCGTGGGGTGTGTGAATGTACAAAGTTGGCATGTGAGTGTAATGTCGTGTGTGCAAAATGTACAGGTGGTTTGGGTTTAAATTCTAGAGGGAGTTGCCACGCGTCGACATTTTTGGCGGGTGATAGTTTTCCCGTACCTAGTGAATGGGTGGGTCGGGGGCTTCCCTCGGCCCCCAGTACTGCTAGGGGAAGCCCCCCTCCCTCCATCCTCGCTGATTTGGGCCACTTTTTAACGCACAAACTTTTGAGGCGTAGATGCCCTCGTTGGTTATCGAAGATGTCCTTGTGACGAAACACCCTTAGGATATTTCGTGTCGTCAGACGAGAATTCGGGAGGCGTTGCGAGCCCTCTCTAGGACGTCACTACCTTCTTTCCTGAGGGATCATCTTTTATTCGCATACTGCCTCTTTTCCTTTGTCTTTGAATAATTTCAAATAATAATAATAATGATAAAAATTGTGCTCATTCGTGGCGCGCTTCTTAAACGCTGCTCGCCGGTGGAAGCGATCCACGTCGATTCCCGCTCTGACGGGGCCGGTAAAACCGCCGCGCATTCTGGCTAAGGACACCCCCCCCCCCCTCCATCACGGAATTGTGCTCTCGGGGCCCTCCATTTGAGATGTTTGGACAATGGAAGGATGGTATATATATATATATATATATATATATATATATATATATATATATATATATATATATAGAGAGAGAGAGAGAGAGAGAGAGAGAGAGTGTGTGTCTCTCTCTCTCCCCCCTATATATATATATATATATATATATATATATGTATATATATATTAGAGGGAACGTATGTATGTAGTAGAAGAAGCGTCGCGTTGCGGATGGAATCTAGTGCAGATCTCTCTAGCTTGTTCATGGACTACGTGGTAGCGCTATGTTTCCCCACGTCGGCTCTACTGCTCCACCCTCGGTGGAATCCCCCGCCCCCTCCCTCTCACAGCCAAACGCTCTTCGGAATAGGGGTGAGAGGGGGGGGGGGGTAGAGGAGCCGGGCCGTGCGCTCACACGCTCAAACACGTGCACACTGCAAAGAAGAAAACTTAAAACACCCTCGGGACTTTTTTTTTTTCTTTTCCTTCCACAAGTCATCCTTCGGAACCCTTATTCCCCCCACCCCCCATTCCCTCACGATCTCAATCCCCGTCTCGCCCCCCCCCTTAATTCAAGGAGTAGTTAAATTAGATCAGTAAGAATTGTTGTCACTTCCCCCCCCCTTTTTTGCAATGTTGATCTAGTTGTCTGCTTGTAATCAAAATTATCGTGTCTTGTCCACACCCTGGAACCTGTAGGTCGAAATAGGCTTAATACATATTTTTACACTGAAACGGATTGAATAAAATTTTATTTTCTTTGGAAAATATTTTTATAACCATTTTCCCCCCAGTAAGATTGTTTCGCTAACTTGCCATTTTGCTTCTTTAGTTATATATTTTTTTATGTATAAAAATAAGTTTTGATCTTTGAAACCATAGGGGTGGGGGTTGTGGGGAGGGGGGATTAGTTAAGAGTTACTCTGCTAATGTTTTGGTGTGTCTACATGTCTGTTGGCTTTTATTTTTCTTTTAAGCTGTTTTAACTGTTTGTTTCATGTTTATTTGGTTTATCCTCTTTTGTTATACATTTTGTGCAATGGCTTGGGCTCGTATATACTTGGTATATATAATAAATATATTTTAACGAAATATAAAATTTTATTGTAGAAATTGTAGTTGATAATTCCCAACATGGCAACCTAATTCGACAGCAAGTCAGACAGGTTTTCGAGGAGTTTTATATTCGCGGTCGATCTGACTCTGTTCAACATGTGTATATATAGCTGTAATGTACATGTGTGTATGTATGTTTCAGTTTAATTTTTCGTCTGTGGTGACAAATGTTGTGGTAACTAGGACATTTGGTGATAGTTATTTGGCTAAACACGAATTTTCCTAGATCTTAAGTGAAGATTCCTTAATTTTTTTAGTATTTATGACATGAATTATTAAGTAAGAGCAGATATGAGTAAAGACAAATCAATAGAGTACTAGAGGAATGGTGACTGACAAGAGCACACAATTATGCGCCTTAGAGTGCCGCCGTTTTACGTGCATTCTCTGGCCGTCGCGTGCTACGCATAAGGCTCAAATTCCCTTATCGCGCAGAAAAACTCCACAAAAAAGGTATACATACTATTATAAATATTTTAATTTTTACAGTCTCTCCTTCCCTTTTGTAGTGTTTTTACCAAGGCTATGGATCGGGTCAGTTCTTAAATTGCAGCACTGATTTTGTTTGTGGGTGATTGCGTGTGCTCTCCAATAACAATTCACTCGCATCTTCTTCCTCTGTTTGATAGAAAAAAATGGCAATAATAAAATAAAGTATTCCCGCTTGTTTTTTAACGGTGCGAAAAGATGGCGTCCCCGTCGCGAAAATTAGACTAAGCGAAATTTTAATGATTTGCTGGGCGGAAAGATGCGCTTGGCAAAATGAGAGAGAGTGAGGAGAGAGAGAAAAGAGAGGAATAACATATATACAATACGTGAGATCGAGTGGAGGGATCGATCCTTTTTTATTTTACGTTGCATTTCTATTTTACTTATCTCTTAACCTTCCGTTTTATATATTTTTCCTTTTATTTTCGCCGTTTATAATTTACTGCGTCGTAGCTGACGTGTTTTCGTCGGTCGTTTTTGCTTTTATGTCAACTTGATTTTGTGTCTTGACGGGGGGGTGGGGGTATGTAGCAACTCGGGGCGAATGGGGTCCCTACCCACCCATCGCTGACCTTCCTAGAGGCCGTGAAGAAACATAAATTGGCTGAAATGTGTGTGCGTGTGTGTATATGTGTGGAATGAGGCGACGAAGAGGATGTTCAGTTTGCTAAGGGGAGCCCTCCCGCTCCTCCCCTTCCCCGAACGAGGGCCACCTTTTTCTCGTCCTCGAGCTCAGACTCAGACTTGGCATGAGAGCACCCTCTCCCTCGTCCTCCCACTCCGGGTGTCGGGGATTCGGTCTTTCTCGGGGGGGAGGGAGTTGCCGAGGTGGAACAGGTGAAATCTTTCATGGGAAACTACTAACTGCTGCATAATATATATATATATATATATATATATATATATATATATATATATATATATATATATATATATATATATTAGTGTATGTATGGGTATACATATAATGCCAGTGCCCCGCTTTTTCAATGTTGTGCCATACCACCTTGATTAGCAGTTGTGTAGTACATTGGTAGCGACACTAATGGTACTGTAATCTTATCGCGTGAGATGTGTCCTCTCTACCCCCGGAACAACGTCTGCCCACCTCCTATTTGGCTTCTCTTTTTAGTTGTGTATTTTGGGAAGGTTATCTGTCCAACCACCCTTTTGCATACCCCCGTCTCTATCCTCTCTCTCTCGCTCTCTCTCCCTCTCTCCGTAATCCCCACCCGCGTTGGGAGGTCACTCCCCTGTGTTTGTAATAAACAAATGTTAGCGTGACAAGGGTGTAAAGCTCTCACCGCTTGTCACTGGATTTAGACTCTTAAGCATGCGTAGAATCGAGATCTGTCTTGCTTGACAAGAGTCCCGAGACGCGCCTTAAGAACACATAATGACCAATTGGTGTTTCGGGAGCTGATTTTTAACATTAAAATCAACCATTGGGGTTTTAATTTAAAACCATCTTTTCCCTCGGTATATTTTGGATTTAGTCTGATATGCATTTGTAATGTAGCTAGTGGTCTCTAATATATAAGAGTTAGAATCATTATGACGAAAACTTTAGAGAAAAAAAATGAAAGATTGTGAAATTGCGCTAACATTAAACTCCGCCAAACGCCGGAGTCATATGGCACAACATTACATAGGTCTATTGATTTTCTCTTCAAGTCTTGAGCTCTTGTTCATCAAAACTGTAGGATAATAATCATTCCATATCGCCAACAGGAATAGGAATTTGAACTGTAACCGAGAATAGAGTGAGTTTGCGCCCCTGAACCCACTGATATCACGCTATTTCTTGAGCAAAAAGAAAATTTGGTAACTCCTGCCTCTCTCCTGCCTAGCGTTAGTTCACAGAGAGGAACCTCCTTCTCTGACTTACGCAAGTTCTGTTTATTTCCCCCCCCCCCTTCTCCACCAGGAAGCAGGCGGTAAGCGGGTAATTTAACGTAAAAGAGTGCGCACTAGCTCTAAGGATTTTACTAAATTAAAATAATTCTGTTACTGATCAGTATTATGAGTGTAGTGTAAGAGATAGTCTGGATGTAGTTATTGGCTGATGAAGTATCCCATTTGTAATTTTTTTTTTCTTTTGATGGTAGTTGAGAGCATGGGTATGGTTCCATGAAAGTCGGTTCGCCCGGTGGTTACTCTTTTTTTCTTTTTTTTTCATCCAGCTTGGTTAGATCCTTGGTATTTTTCGAATGTCGCTTTCCTTTCCCACCAGGGAGGGAGAGAGGGTGGTGCAATTTTGGGGGGGAACAATCGATGTAACTTTAGGGATTGGGGGTGGGGTGTATTTTGGGGGTTGAGAGCGCATCGTGGGGCTGGGTCGGTTCTTCACGGGAAATTTGAAGGGATGGATTTAGTTCGGGTGTTTTTTTTATCGGGTGGTTAAAAAAGTCAATTGCACTTGCTGTAAGATTAAAAAAAGAAGAAGCTGGATTGCATTTGGTTGCTTGCTGTAGGATAAAAAAATCTGGATTACAATTGAATATCCTTTTACTGATTTTAAAGAAACCTGGCTGTCGTTTGCTGTAGGATATTTTACAAAGCTGGATTGCACTTAGATCCTATCTGCTGTAGGATTTTTTTTAAATTGCTATATTGTGCTTGAGTGCTTTCTGTGGAATTTATACAAAAATAAGTGGATTGAGTTTGTTTTTGCTGTAGAATTTATGGATTTCCTTCAGTTTTTGAAGTGCGCCGCGCGATCCTTAGTTTCTCTGACCCCTCTCGTGTGGGGTTTGGTTAGCGCGAGGGGTGTGGGTTCTAAGGATTGTCGTGTGGGCAGCCCGGCGGGTGTGTCTGGTTGGAGTCGCACAAGGGCACTAAATCGTGTCACGTCACCTTAGGGCGTCCCCTCCTTCTAAAGGGTCCCTGGGGCCTTTGAGTTTCCCCCCGCTCAGTTTACAACAACGATCTTACCTACCGCCTCCCCCTCCCCCACTGGGCCTTTGTAAGGGGTATATTTTTGTACAAGGTATGTGCGGGGGGGGGGGGGCGTCTGGGGATTAAGGTTGTCGAGGTCCATGCGGGTAGGGGGCCCCTTTCCTGTTATAGGTATTCCTGCCCCCCCCCCTTCGCGCAAGAGAACCTGTACGCGGAGAAGACTCGGGGAGAGTTGCGTGCTTGGTCACTTCATCACTTTCGATACAAACTACTTGCTACCCCCCCCCCCTCCCGGAAAATGCTCTCGTTGGTCAGAATTAAAATATGCTAATTAATTCTAGTATGCCCCCCCCCTCTTCCCTGGTACCTGGAGGAATGCACCGCCTCCTGGTTACAGTGCCCGCCAATCCCATACTTGTTTGAGACTACTTAGGCTTTATTCCTTTTGGACATTTCCATTGTACCCCGTTTTTGCCACTCGCTTTACAAATCCCTTTAATTCTCTTTTTGGCCTCGGCTCACTTCGCAGGCTAGTCGCCGACTAACTTTCGTTCCCGGTGGGAGGCGGGGGAAGGGGGAGGTCAGCTTCCTTGCCTCTTGGAGGTTTTTTTTTTGCATGCTAGCACCACCTTCCTCCCCCTCCCGTAATGGGATGTCAGGTGACATCTGGTAGATTGTGTGCCCTCCTGGCCCCAATGCCTGTAAGGGGAGCTACACACTTCCTCAGATTTCTTCCCCGTAAGGGGCGCGGCGATTTGCGTTCGTGTCCGACGGGATTCAGCGCCCCGTCCGGCCCCAGCTTAGCCTCTTCTCCTTTCTGACACCCTCTCTTCTTATCCTGCTTCCTCACTTTCCATACAACCTCTCCCACAACTTTCTCTGATTGGCCTTTAATTTCACAGGGTAGACGTCGACCAGCTTCCTTTCAGCCAACCATCCAGGATCGGGGCTGAGGTGGGGAGGGGACAACGCTCCCTCACCCATCAACTCCAGTTTGGTATGGTGGGTTTCTTCACATCCCCGATCCTTTCACTATCTATTTTGTTAGTCCGTGCTAAGGTGGAGCCGCCATGCCGATAGGCTGCCAGGTCACTAGGCGGGAGGAGTGGACTCAAATGGTGGCAGCTGGTTCTGCCGGCCCCGTATTCACCGCCGCAGAGCGGGCTACTGTGTGTAGTGAGAAACGTGTGAATTCCGTGAATTACAAAGGGTCACCAAGCCCAATAATGAGTCGCTAAAAAAAATCTCTCCCTTTACCTTCCTCTCTACCATTAAAAAATGGAGGTCCCTCTCACCCCTCTTCTCGGTTACATGGCAGTTCCAAGGGGACTGCCAAAAAAAGCATACAGGCAGCCCATAATTGGCTACTCCCGGTTGGAGCGGCTCGATTGGGCCAAACCCATTAGGGGAGCAAAGGACGCTAGAGCCCGTCGGCCCGCGCTCCTTAATGTCCTGCAGGCGTGCGCGACAAGTTTGCAGAAGGTCAGTGTACCTGCCCCCCTCTCCTCCTCGACGGATGTCGGTTCGCCGGCATTAGAAGATAAAAAAAGTACCTCGAATCTGATCTGTGATGTCTTAGGGAGGTATGGTCACATGGAGGCCCCCCTTGAGATTGACCTGGTCCCTGAGGTGACCCTAGCCTCAGATGGGGTTACCCTAAGTCTGTGTAAGTTGTTCCAAGGCCGCACACGCTAAGTCCAAATCGTGTGTGACGAAGTGTTTCAATTGCATAGAGCCGGATCACGTTTCTTCGAAGCAGTGTGGTGGTGCAGCGAGCCGAAAATCTACCCTCTAAGCCCAATCGATTCAACCCGCTTCCTACACTACTTCGGACATGAGAAATCGATGGAGAAATGAAACGGATTCTATGTACAGTTCTTTATTTACAAGAAAAAATATGGGGTAGATAAATTTGAGATCTCGTTACTTAGAAAACCCAATCTTACTTATGAATGCTAGCAAAAAGTTAAATAAAAAAAAATATCCTATTACCAAACAAAATCCTATATACAGTCGACCCTCGGCTATTCGCGGTTCGTCATCCGCGCACTCAACTATCCGCAGAATTTTTTTTTTTTTGAGGGGGGGGGCCTTAAAATTCAAAATTTGCGTTATTTCCAGACATCCGCGAAAATCTACGTACATCGTCGTAAAACGTAAGTGTTGGTTGGCTGAGACGGGACGATTCCAGCCAATCGGCGTTCAGTATATGTACCGATTTCCCGCGCTCCATTCAGTACACTTGTGCCCTACGTATGTGAAGATGATATAGTTCAAGCTGAAGTTTGGCTTACGTTAAAGAGGCTAGCCGATCTTCAGAGAAGAATTAAAAGTGTTCAGGCAGATTTGGAATCATGGGATCCTCACATGGTTCGTTCCATGAAGGCACAAAATAGCCTTGATCTTGCTATAGGCCCTTACTGGGACATGCTAAAGAACATGAAAATGCAACGATCTCAATTGTCCATTACAGTGTTCTTAAACCCAAGTATAAAGCCTGAACCCCTAACCACACCCGAAACTACGCCCTCCACCTCTGGAGAAACTTTTCCTCCTGTTCCTCCTCCGGTGTTTACTGGGCAGGAGGAATCTGAGGATAATTAGAATCTCCACAGCCTTCCTGTGCAGGTATATCTTCATGATTGTCATCGTCATCATTGAACTGCACAGGCAACATCATCTACAATCATCAGTTATCAATCATCATTCTTCAATCAAAACAACCATCTCCAGGTGAATATACATTATACAATAAAATAATTTAATTTGTTATGATATTTTATTTCGTACTGTATGTGTATGAAAATGACAAAACATAACTTCTTGAATTAATATGGGTAGCGTATTACGATGTTTGGCAAGGGTTGAAGGTGTTTAGGGGGTAGCGTCAACTATCCCCGGTTTTTCAATATTCTCGGGGGTTCGTGGTCCCTATCCCCCGCGCATATGGGGGGTCGACTGTACACACAATTAAACAAACAATGCAAAAAGGCCTATTAAGCACACTGGTTCCAAAACAATTCAAAATCCTACAAGGAGGCCTAACAACCACACATGTACTTAACAAAGAAAAGGCCTCACCTTTTACCCCCGGGGAAGTTCTGCCGATGCCACTCGAGTGTTTCGAAAAAGGGCTGGCGCCTCCGACCTCTATATAATATTAAGCGATCTTTTCGCAGTATTGAGGCTATATAGAAGCCCTCCTCCTTTAAAATGAGACATACAATAACTTTAGTTACTTAAGTTACTTCGAATCCTACAATCCCCGCCACTCTTTACAAATTGAAGGATTTTCCTGTAGAATTGGCAAGATTATCGAGTGGACTTTTTTCGCAAAAAGAATTTTATCAGTGGGTATCTTCTTGAGAAGGAAATCCTGGCCGTTCATGCCACGGATCGGCTCATTTTGAACTTGGTCCTGGTGCGTCCTATGCCTCAAATTTTAAGAAAGACACCCTCTGCTCCTGGCCCCTTCAGGCCTACCAGCACAGTCGTTTGTTTCCGCGCCCATTTTGAACCCCTTTTGCAATTTCTACCCACCCCGGGCTCCCCCTCGTAAAGATGACGGCACAAAGGGTTCACGCCCAGCCCCGCCTAAATCCAGGGCGTGCTCCCACCGAGTCGTTAGATTCATAGGAGGCAATACCCCTGAAGATGTTCGTGAGGCCATCTTCCGGGTTTCCTAAAGCTGCCCCCCGAAAAGACCGCACTAAAGGAGTTTCTTCTCTTTCGCCCACACCCAGTGGTCGGCTGGGTGGCTCGGAGACAGTGGATCGGCTAAAGTTTTGAGGTTGAGGGAGGAAAAGACTCACATGGCGAGCCCAACCTCCCTTCGATAAGTCCTCGAAGGCGACAGCGCCAATCCCGTGAGGGTTTTCTCTTCAAAGAGGGCCCTAGCATCTCCGAGCTAGGCCTGGAGGGCATATTCCTTCAACGGAGGCTCGTCTCACAAGTTCCACGTTAGCTATCTTTTTGCAGCAGAGCATACTGGGCGCGTGCCCCCTGCCCACCCTCCTGGGGTATAAGGGTTTCGCGACCCCACCACCACGGGATGGGGACGGGCTGGAAGATGTGCGATTTACACCCGACATGATGTCTCCGTTTACACCCGGCATGATGTCTCCGTTCTTCTCTTGGCTCTAGATACCTCCTTTCAGGCAGTAGCTGTGCAGCTGCACCTGAATAGGAGGTACACTGTTATTTCCGCGTACATTCCACCGTCAGCCGACTTTGACACGGAGGGACTTCCGCCTCGTCGTGTCACGGTGGGCGAGGCCCTTTCTCTTGCTTAGAGACTCCCGCTCTGGGAAGACTACTCGATTAATTCCAGGGGTCAAGTACTTGCTGACCTGATCGTTAACTGGAAAATGGGTGTCCTAAATATAGATGAGCTTACGCATCACTGCCCTAGAACCGCTTCATTTTCCTGCTTCGATCTATCTTTGTGCTCTCCGAATGCAGTTTGATTTTGGGTGGTGGGTGGCGATGACCTTCATGGTAGTGATCACTTCCCCATTCAATTACATTTTATGGGCCGCTGCCACCCGAGATCCCGCCCCAATGGTGTTTGGTGCGGGCGCGGTGGTCCGCATTTTAGTAAATGACTGATTTCTCTATCTCAGTCGAGGAGTTTATGCCGGTAGATGAGGCCGTTGAGTTCTTTTCCGGCAACCTCATCGAAGTGAGCCTAACTACTATTCCAACACCGTCTGGAATAGCACCCCGACCGCTCCCGTGGTGGTCAGCGGAGTGTAAGGTGGCCCTCAAACTGAAGCGTTACGCCTACATGCGCTATAAGCGCCCTCCGAACCACTTCACTGTCGGTGAATTTCGTCGAGCTAGGGCTAGATTCCTGTATATTTTGAAGCACGCCCTCCCCTCTTCTTGGCAGGCATACGTGTCTTCACTTAACGGGAAGAACTTTCTAGCAGAAGTGTGGAGGCGAGTCAAAAGGTTTCGAAGTAAGTTCTCGCAGAAGAATGGGACTTCAATCTCGTACCTCGCGTCCGTGGCGGAATCCTTCGTGACCGCTTTCTCCTCATTCTCTAACCGGGATGCTGCTCCGCCAGCATTCACTTCGCGTCCTTAGTCGCGGAAGGCGACTGAGTGGACTTGACCTCTAAAGGCGGAGAACTCTTCGATGACAGGTTTACTTTGAGAGAGTTGGATTCCGCTCTCGCTTTGTGTGCGGTCATTGCCGTGGTCCAGACGATGTCCCATCCGCCATGCTTCGACACCTGGGTGACTGAGGCATGTCCTTTCTGTTAGATTTGTTCAACAGGATCTGGGTAGAGGATATCTTCCCATACTCTTCGCAAACCGGGGAGAGATCACTCTATCCCGGCCGGTTTCCGCCCAATCTCTCTGGAGAAGGCCTATGAAACCTCATGGCGATACGGTCTGAGGAACTCCCGAGTGGCGAGACTCTTAAAGAGATTCCCAAGGAGTTGTTTTGGATATGTGAACAGCCGTAAACCAATCCGTCGAACGATTGGCCCTCTGAGAAATGAGGAGGGGGCATTAAAGCACTTAGATGCAGAAAATGCTAACCTCCTCAACGACTACTTATCTTCAGTGTTTACTGAATAGTGTGGTCCCATCCCCCAGCCAATGGATTCCTACTAGGGGGAAAAGTTTGAGGATATGGACTTCACCGAAGGGGAAATAAAAAAGATCAGTGACCTAAAGACGAATAAGTCACCTGGCCCGGATGGGTTTCTACCTAAAGTGTTAAAAGAAGTGCGCAATCAAGTGTCACGACACCTGAGCGCAATCTTCAACATGTCAATCCGGACCAAATGCGTTCCTAGACACTGGCGTGAAGCGGAGGTGACTCGTATTTTAAAGAAAGGAGACCGTAGCCAACCGTCAAACTACCGACCTATCAGTCTGACTTCGATAGTCGGTAAACTCATGGAAAGCATCATGGTGGACAAAATGACGTCGCATTTAGAGTCAAACCTGCTACTGAGGAGTTCCCAGCACGGCTTCCGAAGGCAACGGTCATGCCTGACGAACCTTGTGGAATTCTATCACTTCGTGTTCAGTGAGCACGATCGGGATAAGGCGGTGGATGTGGTGTGCTTAGACTTTCAGAAAGCCTTTTATAAGGTACCACACCACCGCCTTCTCTGGAAAGTGCGAGCGCTGAGCATAGACGGAAAAGTAGCAGGCTGGATAGAGAACTGGCTAAATGGCAGACGGCAATGGGTGGTGGTGAATGGGCAGGCTTCTGAGTGGGTGCCCGTTACTAGCGGGGTGCCTCAAGGCTCTGTCCTGGGATCACTACTATTCATCATCTACGTCAACGACATGGACGGTGACATGGTTGCCAAGATTTCTAAATTTGCCGACGATACCAAGCTTGGTATGAACGTTGCAAATGATGGAAATACTGCCCGCCTGCAAGAAGATCTTCGGAAGATTGGGGAGTGGTCGGACACATGACAAATGCCTTTTAACGTGAACAAATGCAAAGTGATGCATATCGGCCACAGAAACCCCCAATCTCAGTATATCATTACGGCCACTGCTATTGAATCCACCGACACTGCGAAGGACTTGGGTGTAACAATCACTAGTGACCTCAAGTTCTCGAAACAGTGCATTGATGCGGAGAAAAAGGCCCAAAGGATGCTAGGCTATATAAAGCGCCAGTTTAGATATCGGAACAAGGAGATTGTACTGTGTTTGTACAACTCACTTGTCCGACCGCACCTGGAGTATGCCGTACAATTTTGGAGTCCTTCATTGCGAAAGGACATCGCGAGATTGGAACGCGTTCAAGCCAGGGCAACCAAACTGATTCCCTCTATCAGACATAAAAGTTATGAAGATAGATTAAGGGAATTAGATGTGTTCTCGTTGGAAACCCGTAGACTGCGTGGTCAGCTCATCGAGGTTTTCAAAATACTTCGAGGGTTCGATAATGTTGACTGCAGGGATATTTTCACACTTGTTGAGAGCAGAATAAGAAATCACGGCTTTAAACTTGAACTGTAGCGTTACAACCGCGATCTGTGTGGAAAGTTTTTCACGTACAGTATCTGCGGTAGTTGGAACGCACTTCCAGTGGAAGTTGTCAACAGTGAATCTGTTGACCAGTTCAAGTCAAGACTAGACAGGGTCTTGGAAAATGGCCGTGAAAGGACGTAAAGCATTCGAGCAGAGATGTGCCCGCTCGACTGCTAGTCCAAAGGTACCCTCATTGATTGGACCGTAAGGTCCAAGTGCCAAATGGGTTCGGTTTCCACGCCATATCCCCGCTGTTTGAAGTCAGCGGGGCTCTGCCCGGCGCTGGTCTGTCTTCACGGCTGAGTTGGTTGCAATGCACCTCTCGGTACGGGAGATAACGGGACTTGCCCGGGGCATTGGAATCTCTCCATCCCCTGGTTCGCAATATCCGTCATCCCACATTTATAGCGAGCCGGGCGGATGTTGAGATTATCTTTTGCTGGATTCCTGGACATGTAAGAATTGCTGGGGAATGAGGGTGCCAAAGAGTCCGCGAGGGCTGTGC
This sequence comes from Ceratothoa steindachneri, assembly GCA_963969495.1. Classification (NCBI taxonomy): domain Eukaryota; kingdom Metazoa; phylum Arthropoda; class Malacostraca; order Isopoda; family Cymothoidae; genus Ceratothoa; species Ceratothoa steindachneri. The sequence continues at coordinate 123,231,916 of OZ018327.1, forward strand.
GACCAGACCAGCGTTTCGCTCTTCCTTGCACCGACTACATGGCAGGAATACTGGCAGCTCTCCAAGTTGCTTTGCAGAGAAGATGGGAGACGGTCGAGGGAAACCTAAAGTTGCGTGCCATTGCGCCGCGACTGTTCCCATGAACCTACCCCTCAATTCCGCTACGGCTTCAGGTTGCTTTCTGTCGTCTCCGAATCGGACACACTCGCGGGACCCACCGCCTGTTGAATGTCCTAATCTGGGTGATCCTCGCGCTTTCTTTTTGTAGGGCGCATGTTCCTGCGCCAGGGGGAGGCGCGCCAATTCTCGACCCCGTAGCACGCTTCCTTCTTGCCTTTTTGTTTTTCTTTTTGTTGCTTTTGTCCATTCTATTGTTTTTGTGTTATTTGTTTTTGTTTTTTTTTAATATAGCCTAATAGTAGGCTGTTGTGTACGGTGACTTATGCCCAAGTAGGCTGTCGCAGGATGTGCTTCCACAATGAAATAAAAGTACAAATTTCTCGATATCAACAGGCCTACAATGGCCTCGTATCCTCGTCCTGCCTGCCCCCACTTCCCATATCTCGTGCTGTTTGTTTTCCCTCCCCCCCATATTTCGTCACGCATATCTCCCACGCCCCCCACCACCATATCTCGACATATATCTCCCTTGATGTCTGCCCCCCCCCCTTCCCTCCCCATTCATTGTTTAAATTGTATATTGTAGATGCATGATCTGACACAATCCTATGGATGCATTTTGTGGGCGGGTTTTGACAGATGCGGATGACCTTTGATAGGCCCTTGTGGCCTTTGTCATCTGTCATCCATGAAATTATGTTATGTTTGTCTACTCCCCCATTACTCCTCTTGTATCTCCCTCTTTATGAAGTAGGCCTCGCCACTTCGTTCACATTACGTCTCCCCGTTGCTGGAAGAAGTTTACTTTAGATTCTCTCTAAGTAAGAACGTATCGAGAACCCCCTTACACCACAGAACCTCCTCCTTCCTTTCCTTAATCCGCCCTGTCTTTATGGTTGGTCAAGTTCCTGAAATATTTTTTTATTGTGTAGAAAAAAAAAATCCCCGAAACCCATTGAGACCACGAACTCCTGAAAATGTTTGAAAACGCTGTGAAGTTTGGGGTATTTGAAATATATTGAAGGTACAATGGGCCAGGAAGATGCACAGCTCCCCTGAACCTACGTCCGTACTGCAACGAAGACGGGTCTCCATCTAGTGTCAGTAAATTAAAAAGTAATTCATAATTATAAAAAATTCCAACATATTTGTATTTCGTCTTCGACATAAAGTTAGAAATAAACGTTTGTGGTGCCTAATTTTGGTTGGCAAGGAATTGCATTAGCATAAAATTGCCATTCCTATAAATATCTGATCGAATGTTATTGCGAAGTTCCTAATCTAGGTTTGGGATGACTCGATTCTGCCTAGGGAGACCAACCAGCCCGACTAACTGACTATGCTCCATGCAGAATATTTGCCTTGCTTGCCAAGTTCCAATTCCTGGAGTTCGGCGACTAAAATCTGTGATTTTTGTTTCAGAATGCGGGGCCGGCGCCCTCTCCACTCGGTCAGATGCCCCCAAATGACGGGATGACCCCCGGCGGACCAATGCCGCCCGGCTTCTTTCCAGTAAGTGTCTCGGTACCAGATTTCCTTCGGCTGTAGTCCTTCCTTCCTCCATCCTTTGCCATTTATTCCCATATATTTCCCTCATGTCTCCTTTTTTCCACTCTTCTCTTTTCCCCCGTCTTGGCCTTCCCGACTGTCTGTTGTACTCTGCCGCGTAGGGTTGGTAGCACCAATGATGCTTCAGGAGTGACTGTGTGTAGAATGCATGTGAACCTACTCCGACCTTTCCATCTCTTTAGACTGCGGCTTTGTTATAAATATCTGGTTCCTTTCGACCGATCACTCGGTTCGTATTCGTCTCCTCCAATGGAAGTCTAAGTAATTCTCCGCTGAATTCTGTCTCACACGGGGTCGCTGCTCCTTCGTTGTAGGTTTTGCACACACCCGCTCTTCCCTGTCGGCTCTCTTCTCATTTTCTATCGTTGGTCACATTATTTTCTTTTCTTTTGATTCAAGAATTTCTTTCCTACCGCCTCCCCTTTCCATCTCTTACCTATTTCCCAGCGGCTCTTTCTCTATCCTTGGCTTTGTCTCGTAGTTATCTTCCCCTGGCCGCCTGGTTGGCGACGCTATTCACGAGCGAGGAACCACGGCGGATGACATGGGTCCGCCGCCTCTTTCCGGTTTAAGCACGACTCATTCGGGAATTAGCACTTGATCTTATGGGGGAGTGGGGCCAGGGGCTCGCACTCTTGTACGCTGCATGTTTCATTGGCTATTGCTCCCAGGCCCCCTCCAAGAAATGTTTTGTCCTTCGGTAGCACAGTTTTGTTGGCTGCCTGCCGCCGCACGTCAGTTGTCACAAGGAGCCTTATTTTCCTTTCCTCCCACGTGTCATCATGTGCCTCTTTCCTTAGCCTCCGGTGGATGATTAGGCCTGTATTAGCGACAAATGGATTGACCTTTTTGGGTGGGATTTACCAGACCGTCGTCATCTTTGAGATTCGTCCTGTCGAACCCCTTTGAATTGACTCTATTTTTAGTGCTGCTTCGACATAGTCTTGTTGTCACTGGGCGATGTTCTCGTCGCTGTTGGATCGCTTCGTCTCCTGTTTGAGTAGTAAAGGCAACGGCAGCATGCTTCGCTCTTTCTCTTTCATTCCTTATGCCAGTACCCGTTGGCACTTTCTGGCACTATCCGTGCCTCGGTAGTTCACTATTCAGACTCGTCTGGAGGTGTAGCTGCATCAGCAGTAGCTCCTTGTTTCGCCTTTTTTTTGCAGCATGCAGGTCTTTGGACAAGATTTCCCTTTAGTTAATTTATCTAATGATGATATACAAAGCCATGAAAAACAACTGATCCTTCCTTTGACAATATTGCAGGAGTCATTTTACAGAAGCCGACTTTTGCTTACATTTTGTTTTTTGTTTTTTGGCCATGGCCCCCGAAATGTATGAAAGCGTGTGACAGTGGATGACAGATATTTCACTTGCAGAGTCCTGGCATGAGGCCCTCCCCCGGCCCCCCTCCCTTATCCCAGGCCTCCCCCCTTCCCCCGGGCGCGGGAGCTCCTGGGGGAAGTCCCCTCATGAACAGCCAGGTAAGTCTAGAAGCATTTTCCGTCACTTATCAAGTGTCATAAATTCGTATCTTCGAGACACAACTTTGGAATATTCTATCTCTTACCCTCCTTCCCTTATTTTTTTACCCTTTACCAGCACAATTTTACCCTCGTTTCCATTTGTTAGTTTTAAGGATTCACTTCACCCTCAGTTGTTTTTTGTTTTTTTCAAGCAGGTTTTTTCTTTCCTCTCCCGAGCCGTGGTTTGTAACAACGGCTCCTTTCAAGCATTGTCCGGGTACTTTTTCGACATATCGCAATTGAGGACTCTTTCCTAACGTCATCCTTAAGTTGAGTAAGGGAGCCGCGTATCGTTTTCCCAATACCGAGGTCACGAACAGTCATGAGTAATTGCGGTTTTCTCTGTTGAACAACAAAAAAAAATGGAAAAGTGTCTGATAGCTTTAACCTTGTCCCATTTCGGCCCCTTTTGTTTTGAAAAGAACGTTCTTGGTCATTGAACCACGTTCAGGGTTAAATAATTGTATAAGAACTTTTTTTTACCATTATTCGAGAAAACCAAAATCTTTAATCTTCTGTGGTAGAAATATAATCGAATTTTTGTAGCCAATCATAGCGTACTAATCGTTATATATTAAATTAATCGAAATTTCGTAGCCATGGAAACTATAGCCTACGCATAGCGTTATATAATAAATATATCTAATCGATTTTTCGTTACCATGGAAACGCATCCTACCCATATCGTTCCATATTAAATAAATTAATTGAATTTTCGTCGCCATGGAAACCATAGCGTTCGTTATATATTAAATAAATATTATCGAATTTTCGTAGCCATGGAAACTTCATGCAGTATTACGTATTAAACAAATCTAATCGAATTTTCGTCGCCATGGAAACCATAGCGTTCGTTATATATAAAATAAATATAATCGAATTTTCGTAACCATGGAAACTTCATTCATACAGTGTTACGTATTAAACAAATCTAATCGAATTTTCGTCGCAATGAAAACCATAGCGTAACATATTAAATGAATCCACCGAATTTTCGTAGCCATGGAAACCTCATAACTTACTCCTAGCTTTATACATATACCAGGCAATGGCTTCGCCCCCCCCCCCCCCACGGGGAGAGCTTGCGCTTCACTCTAAAATTGAAATTTAAAATCTAAAAAAAAGTCATGGTTAAATTTTTATAAATTTTCTGAACTTCACTATTTGTAATTCTTTTGGGTTTTAAAAAATAACTTTGATACATAAAACATAAGTCATAACCAAACTAAGATGAAATTATTATTCAAATACTAAAAAAAATCCCCTTCTTAAATTATAGTTAGTGATGATGATTAAATAAATTAATTGGATTTTTGTCGCCATGGAAACCTAACCTACACAGTGTTATTTATTAAATAGATCGAATCAAATTTTCGTAGCCATGGAAACATCATATCCCACCCAAACCGTTATATATTTATACTATAAACGAGCTCGTTTGAGTCCTTTATGGAAAGTTAATTTAGCTGACCAATATTTATCAAACTTTCACGAAGGGATAAGTTTGGACTTTGGACCTAGATTAGGTTTTAGGGTTTTAATGTTTGGGGGAAGCGGGTATGGTGAGCCTTCTAGGTGTCCAAAATGGGGTTTCTGTGCTAAAAATTTTTTCACATTGACTTATTTTAAAAAAAATCATTGATAAAATTTGTAGAGAATTAAAAAACATTTGGGGTAGTGAAGGTACCCAAAGGGGCATAGAATAGATTATGTAATAGTTAACTTGAGTTAACTAGTTCAAACTTGCATCTGACCTGACCTCTATATTGCACAATTTGACCTTAATATATAAAAAAAACCATGAGCATACTTTAGCTCTTGCTTTGGTTATACTTAATGCTTTGTTGGTGACATGTTATAAATTAGTGGAAGTACTTTATTATTGACATATCTATTGCAAACCTTATTATTAGTACAGTTAAGACAACAAAATAGATAAGGGGTGGGCTAATATGCCTCCCCGCCCCCAAAATCCTCTCTTTTATAAAACTCCTGCATGATTATCATAGATGTTACAAAATGCCCTCAAGTGTGAACATTGTCGACCTTTCAATACACCCCATTGCAATGAAGCAAGTACCTGCAATAATTACAGGAGAAGAGTTTGGAAAACGATATTGTTCTTCAAGGTCGTGATAATAAGCTAAAATGAGTGAGAAAACACATCGTTCATATGATGCTTTAGAATTCCCCTGCTTCTTGTCAATGTTGAAGATAGGCATCATTTCGGTATCCATCAAATTGGAGGAAATTCCAATTAGACTGTTTCATGCATGGACATTTAGGCTTTTTTATGATTAGAGAAAATTATTTTAATTAGATTCAGAGAGTAAAACATGTTTCTCTAGTTTGTTGGCAAGATGGAGGGAGAAAGATTAGCATACATAAAGTTTCACCAATCAGATTTGAAAGCATCATCATATATATCCATCTACGAGATGCCATTAACAATGTCTTATGAGAAATTGGTCAACCAGTCATTCTTCCATCAAGTGGCACAACACTTATAGTAAAGAGAATTCTTGCCTCGTGTTATTGAAGCAACGATTCTTTCTGGTTCTGGGACAAGAGAAGATGTCTATATAGCAAGAATTCCCTTGATCCGTACAGATATTCCGTTTAATTTTAAGAGACTGCAATTTACAGTCAAAGTATGCTTTGCAATATCAATAAATATCATAAGTTCAAACAGTCAGTGGTTGGATTACACTTAGAAGATCTTTTTTTTTCACATGGTCAACTGTATGTTGGATGCTCTAAGAGTTAGAAGCAAAAGAAATCGTTACATTTATCCACACTAAAAAAAAAAATGTATGCAGGAAATAAATCCTTTTGTAAAAGTTTAATATCTTAAAATATGCTTTGTTTATTTTTTTATGCTAGTTATATTCCTGGAATATATTATTTAGAAATTTAAGTTAGAAATCATTTAAATAATTTTGTCCAGGGCAACGCCGTGTAATTCTGTTACTATTAAAGAAATCTAATCGAATTTTTGTTGCCATGGAAACCATAGGCTACGTATACCATTGCATGTTAAACAAATCAACCGAATTCCCGTAAATTGAAATGGAAAAACAAGACCTTTAAACCTCAATCTCACCTTTTGGGAATACAAATTTAGATTTACATTACCCCCTCCCCCCCCCTAGCAAAAATAAAAGGTTTTAACTAAAACGCGAACTCGTTCACTTGAGACACATCTGAATTTGAGGACGCATTTTATGAGGATTCTCAAGATATCCAAACTGCCCACGAAACTTAATGCTTCTATGCTCATACCCAGCCTAGTGCTGTTTTAGTTCGTACTTTGGAATGCTCTTTACGAACATTTCCTAGAGGCTGAAAATTATTCCTACATATTTCATTCTCCTTTAAAATTGTTTGTTCTCGCGCGAGCAGTAAGTACTCAAATGATGAGGCTGGGATGCTAAAAAAGTGGTGCTGATAGAGATATGGAGTGGTGGTGATGTAGAAAAGCCTTTGAAAGTGCAAGAGTGTCGTTGGATAGGATTAAATGCGAGAAAAGTGAGAATGCAGTAATAATTGCTGTTGTAGTTAGTGTATAGAAAAAATAAGAATGGAGTGAGTGGTCAACTATCGGGTGGTGTGATATTTATGTTGGAAGGAAGGCGTGCGTTAGTGTGACAGACGGAGAGTGTGGTTTGATATATGTGGGGTGTAAGACAAGGTTGTATGATGCAACCCCATGGCTGTTTAATATTTTTATTGATGGAGTACTGAGAGTTCGTTTAGGAATGAGGGAAAGAGCTTGGAGATTGGTGATGAATAGTGAGCGATGTGCTCTAGCTGTTGGTTTATGGTGATAACCCGGTGTTGATGGATGAGAGTGAAAGAGACTTGTAAATGTTGAGAAGCCCTAGTGACTTTGCTCAACATTTATTATTATCGTAACTTTTGATAAGGTGTGTGAGAGGAGGGGGCCCCAAAATGAATGTCAAAAAAGTAATGGGATTTCGGAGTTAGGATAGGGTTGGGTGTGTTATCCTAGTTCGTGGTGTCGCCCTTGAGCAAGTGTGAAGTTCCAAGTCTCTAGGACCCATTCTAAATGGTGGTGGTGCAGATTGCGACAAGGTGTTAAATGGTAGAAAAGTGTGTGGGGTGATTTGAGCGACAGTGGATGCTAAGGGCTTGGATGTGGAATGTGCCAGGAAGCTACGCTGATGGCAACCCTGGTGGATGTGAGGGAGACGGAGAGATTTCGAGTGAGAGCACTGCAAGTGGACAACTGGAGAAAGGTGGATGGAGTGAAGAACGACTAAAAGATGTTGAGAAGGTGTATGGTGTATAATGGTGTGCATAGAGGGGGTTTGTGAGGGAGCGTGCTTTGGGCCTGTGAGTGGACGAGGTGTTGCTGCACATGGTCCCCCATCACTGTAAGGGGCCTTCGGCGTGGGTGCTCAATAGGGTGGGTGTGGCCAGAAGTGTTAGTGCCGTTGGAGCCTGCCGACCGCTCTTTGTGTAGAAGTTGAACAGTATGGGCGGAAGGCCAGCATCTACATCCCAGCCACAAAGGTTTTCCAAGAGGTGTGCAAAGTAAGTTCTAGCTTGATTACGGCGACCTATGCTAGGCCTAGTAGGCAGTCGGCAGATGGGTTCCTTAAAAAAAGTAAAGTAATTGGTGTAATTAGGGGAAGTAAAAATGTTTTAACCTACTCAGCCCTAGTAATCTAAAAAGTAGATTACGTGGTTGCGAAACTCCTGAAAAGGGAAAATTGAGTTTTTGTCTCCAGCTACGGAGTTAAAAGCCAAAGCCCGGCGAACGGATCGGATCGGAACGACGTGAAAATTAAGTATGGTTCAGTCCATTACCGAAGGTCTTTAAACTTACTGCTCGCGGCCCGAATAGTACATTTAAAGTAACTAGGAAAAAAATCCCACAAAAGGGTTGGGGGTTTCTCCTTTAAACATGTATTTAAAGTTTGGTATCTTGGCCAACCGCTTAATGGTGGCGCCTTTTAATAGCGCCAACTTATAATAAGAAATGCTCGACAAAATGGAGGTTCCGTGCGTAGGACAAATCGTCGCTAGCCTCGTGAAATCGGCGTTGGATTTCTGACGTTGAGGTGCCAGGCTCAATCCCAACGAGAGCAGATACAAACGTCAGCGTACACTGAGATCCGACCAAGATTTGGTGCACGCGCTATACTTACCGCTATCTTTTCCCCTCCGTTATTCACAGCATAATACACGTTCTTCTTTTATGTTCCAAAGAATCCTGCCGATGGGAACTTGTATCCACAAGGTCCTGACGTGAAACGGGTTCCCCTTCCCTAGGAGTGTCTAAGATTCTTACCTGATCACTGGTTGGTGTCAAAAACCTAGATATCCCCCCCCCCCCAAAAAAAAAAAGTACAACAAAAAAAACAAACTACGACCTGCCCCTGATACCCTCGGGCTAACCAGTGATTGTCATGCTGATCTTTATGTTTTCACATCCGATCCAGCGGATCTTGTCTTCAGATCAATCAATGCATCTCATCCACTACCGAAAGACGGATAGCGCAACATAGTAGTTTTAGTGGTAGTAGCTGACTGTTGAAATGAGCTGGCTAATGTCAGGGCGTGTTCGGATCACATTCGAAAGAGTGGTTTTGTTGCTGTTACAAAACTGACTATAATCGTCGAACGGAGTTATGAAGTTGTCTATTTTTTTCAGCCTTTCATCTCACCACGTTACCCCGGCGGTCCCAGACCCGGAGTAAGAATGCCACAAATGCCCAGCGAATTCAATGGGGTACGTATCTTGTTCAGTTTGTGTGTCAACTACTCGTCTCCGTGTATGGTGAGTCTTTAAGGGACATGGAAATAAACGTTTTGGAGCTGGAAGACTACTCATATGTAAGAGAATATTGTCCCTTCCTCAGCACATCTGCCCCACCCCAGGCCTCGATCAAAATCTAGAGCCTTCCCCCTAGTATCAACAAAACCTAAATATTTAAATTATGAACATTATAACCCTAAAAAAACAACAAAAAAAACAACCCCCGCCTTCGTAGTGGTTAACTTCAATCATGATGACCCATCCCTCCAAAGCTCGAGTCCAGTCACTGACACAAGAGCCCAATCACCGCACAACACTCCCATCACCTATTCATCTTGATCCACCACCTCTATCCCCACTTGGAAACCCTTAAACATTTACACCTGACAGCGCGCCAAACACCGCATATGCTTACCAAAACAGTGCAGGGTAGGAACTTTGGGTTTTCTCTCAATCATCATACAAATTGCCTTTGAGAGTCCCATATCCAACTAATCCACTCACTGCCATAACAATCTACTTTTTCACCTAACTCTACACATAAAAAAATCCAAGACTAATTACTAGTTCACCTGTATAACCAGCCTCTTCACACTTCACCAACTTAATCACAGCAGTAACCAGCATACAATTTCCCTTGGGTGAACATTAACTTATCCTCGTCCTGGAGAGTAGACAACTCATCAAAACTAGTAATAACCATGGCAAAAATCTCGGAGCAACATTCAAGAATTTATCCAGCCTCAAAGGCAACGACATTGGAAATTTTGGAAAACCATCAGGAAACTTCCAACTCTTCAAACGGAAACCTTCTACCCAAACGCTAATTACCCACTCACACGATATACAAAACACACGAAACCTTGTACCAAAATCCTCACACGATAAACAAAACACACGAAACCTTGTACCAAAATCCTCACACGATAAACAAAACACATGAAACCTTCCATCCGAACGCGAAAAAGCTCTAGATCACTAAACAAATGAACATCTACATACAACACTGCAAAAATTAGTAGCAGAACACCCGAGCTAACAAACATAGCCATAAAAAAACGCTTACACTTGTATTCAAATCTTGGTCACGGCCATCACACAATTCCTGCTATCGTGTTATGACCGCTATCATGGTCGTAGTTACCAGAAAAAATGTCATAAAGCTGAGCACCACTTAAGTAGTGAGTAAAAATATGACCAAGATGAGCATTCACCTAATCAAAGGCGCTGCCTGTATTAGTCCTTTTTGTGTTTGTTTCTGGTTCCTGATTGCAATAATTCAGATGCCTTGGTCCTACAAGTAAAGTATTAAAGTTTAATTTTGGGTGGTGAGCTCATCCAAACCTTGGGGTCGATATATGGTGGATTTGCGTTGTGGTAGTTTAAGCTCAGAGATTGGATGCTATGCTATGTTTTATGGTCAGAGGGGTGATTTCATGAAGTATCTCTGTAGCATGCTATGGAGTTCTGCGTATGTTTGGTGTGAAGTAGTAGTCGTCTTGCATTTAATTAGTGGTCTCGGGTACTATGGAAAAATTGCTTTGCGCGGATGTCTAAATAGTGTTTTAAGGGCATGACAGTTTCCGTGTGTGTTTTTGGGGAGGGTGCTGCCGGTGCATCATTTGGCGAAGCGTAGTATTTGCTCTAGTGTGTTGAGTTGACTAGATGCCTGATTGGGTGCCCAAGGTGAAGAGGCAGAGGCGGGTGAGGGATAAGTATGCTGCCTGTATGCGTGGTTTCCCTAAGTGGTAGGAAACTCTAGGGATCTCAATATGGCTCTCGCCCCGATGGCGCCCCTGGTTCTGCCCAGAACGCCACCCTGGAAGGTACTACTTTTGATTGTCTCCACGCCTCTGCTCCCTAAGCTTCTACAGAGCCGGGAGTATTGCGTTCGGCCTTTTTGGGGCACACTCCGTGTCACACTGAATCCGTGCCAGTGTATACGGATGGCTCCAAGTCCCAAGAGGGTATCGGTTTCCACGCCGTATCCCCTCTGTTTGAAGTCAGCGGGGCTCTTCTACCAGGACCTGCTGCGTCTGTCTTAACGGCCGAGCTGGTTGCATTACATGGCTCGGTACGAAATATTGTGTCAGGTCAGTTTCGTAGACCATATTATGATCTTTTGCTACTCACAAAGCGCCCCCGAGTGCTTTCGGTGCGTAGGGATCTTATCACCCCCTGGTTTGCGGTATCCGTGACGCCACGGCTACCGCGAGTCGGACGAATGTCGAGATTATCTTCTGCTGGCTTCCTAGATACGAAGGGCGGTCAATAAGTTTTACAATTCGGATATAAGGAAACAAGATATGAGGAAAAGTGTTTTATTATTTTTCAATATAACTACCCTCGACTTCAATGCACTTGCGCCACTTGTCCCTGAGGCTTCGAATTCCCGACAACCAGAAATCTCCTGGACGGCGAGCTGGACATCTTCATCGTCCCCAAACCGGCGTCCACGCAGTGCAGCCTTGAGCTGGCGGAATAAAAATTAGTAGCTAGGGGCCAGATCTGGACTGTAGGGGGGATGGTTGAGCTCCTCGAATCCGCACTCACGCAGGGCAGCTTGTGCAACTCTGGCCTTGTGGACTTTGACGACGTTGAAGTCGATCATGGTCGATCCTTGGTCATGGCCAAATTTTCGTGGATGATGTTGATAACACTTCCATGTGATATTCCAAGTTGTCGCTCGATTTCTTCGACCTTCACCCGTCGATTTTCGAGGATCATCTTCATACGGGCCATATTTGTCTCGTTGGTCACGTCTGACGGGGGTCATCTTCAAGGGACTTACGACCATGGCGGAACTCCCTATTCCAGCGAGCAATGGTTGTATAGGAAGGGGCGGTGTCGGTGTACACTGCAACCATGTTTTCATGGATCTCTTTTGCATTTTTGCCTCCCTTGGTCAACCTTCTCCATTGTTGAAAAATTTGTGACTGACGATCTGCGATCAGCTGCTGCTTCTTAAATAGACAAGGCAGGAGCGTGCGGCTGCAGGTCCTGACTTGTCATAACTTGTCCTAACACCCCCACACCCCCACAAACTGCCATCCCCCTTCCTCTGTTTTGCCCTACCGATTCGCAAAACTTATTGACCGCCCCTCGTATGTGGGGATTGCATGGAATAGAGCGGCAAAGAGTCTGCGAGGACTGGGTGACCAGACCAGTGCTTCGCTCTTCCCCGCACCTACTACGTGACAGGAATCAGATACGCCATCCTGTCTGTCTGGTAAAGAAGAGGGGAGACTGCCGACGGGACTGTTCCTGTGGACATACCCCCGTCTTCCCCATCAATGCCTCAGCGGATTCCGGTCGTTTTTTGTCGTCTTCGAATTGGGCACACTCGCGTACACCCTGCACCGCCTGCTTGACCCCCCAGACTTTCCGGCACGGGTTCGTGTACACCTAGGTGACTGTGACCGAGTGGAGTTTTTGGATGAGGTTGGCTTCCCTTATCCCATTTCTCCTTTTTTGTGCATTGATTTTGTTTAGGGATTAGACTTTCCGTGATTTTGCAGAGGGCGGGTTTAATGGGGGTCGATTGGTGGTTTATTTGGCTTGAGAATGCGTATAATGTGGTCAGGTCTCTAGACGTCTCGAATAAAGATATGGGAGATAGTGGCTGAATTCTTGTGCAAGGCCGTGATTCTTCTTTGACCCAGGTGGCTTGATACCTCGGTATTTTGGTGTCTGTTAAGAGATGTTCCATGTCCAGAGGCCGGGGAGGATTTTGCCTGCCGAATTGCCTGGCCCCATCGTGGTTAATTGTGTGGGTAAGTCGTGGTTGTTATTGCAAGTGAGTGTGTACGTGTTTGTTTGTGGCTCTTGTCAGAATTCAGGTGGTTTGTTGCTCATTTTTGTGTAGTGTTTGATGAAGTTGACACGTTTCCGTTCGAGTATACATGGCCTCATGCGTTTCTTGATCCACCTGTTAAATTCTGTAACTATCCTGATTGTTTTACAGACTTTCTCGCTACCCGTGCTGTGGTTTAATGTCTGGTAAGAAGCTTTACCAGTTTCGTTTTTGTTTCTGGGAGCAATTAACAGCAACATTGATTGTTGCGCGTTGTTTATTTTGGTTCCTTGCTTGTTTTCTTTAGGTCGTCCTTGGTTTTCATGAGCTGTCTGATTTCGAGGCTGAGAAGTTTGGGTTGTTGTGTTTTAAGTTTTCCTTAGGAATGTACTTTTACTTGCTGTAGAGACTTGGCCAAGTATATGTAGGTTTTGTTAATGTCGCTGAACCAGGCTACTGAGTACCCCTGGAGTTTCTGTTTGATGTGATTAGTAAAGTGGTCCAATCATCCGATGTAGCTAGTGTAAGGTCGTGAGGTTGGTGGGGATATGGGCTTTTCTATGGTACAGTGTATATGAAGATTGGGGGATGATCAGAGGAGAGTGTGTTGTGGGTTTGGCAAGTTGTTTTGTTGGCGAGGTTTGGTGAACAGCTGATGCCCGGGGGAAGTACTTCAAGTATCTTAGGAGTAAGTAGGCTTGGAAGGTTTTCATGTTGGTGTGGAAGGGATGCATCTAGACTGATAGGTGGCTTGGGTGTTCCATGATACTGCAGGCCCTCGTGTCTCTATCTTGGGCTTCTGACCAGGCAAGGTCGTGAGGATTGATTGCCGTCACCTTATATGGGGCAATGCAAAGGATGCCTCACCCACGCCTACAAAAGCAGTACTCCCACCCCACATGCAGTATAGAAGGCAAACATTGCGACAGGATTCGTTCGCTGCACCCTAATCTACACTGGAGATTTTTCTCCATGACACACTCATCCGAACTCTCGCGTCAGAACTCCACCCGGTCTCCGCCAGGACATGCACGCCTGAAGATCCGACCAATCTGTAAAGACCGTTCGAATTGGTATTTTGGAGTCCCTGGATTATGTATGCGTGTTCATGGAGACATTAAATATGCGACTTGCCCTCCCGGCATTTAGCGTTAAAGAAGAATCGTCATAGATTTCTTTTTCATTTGTTTGGGTGTTGTTTTTTTTTTCATCTTTGTTCACTCCCTCTATTAACCTGCTGAGTGAATGTGCCGTCGGGATTAAACAAATTTGATCTCACCACTCCCCCTCCCTTCCCATTTCAACAAAGCGCCTCCGCCCCCACCACCACCTCTTTAGGACAGGTTTTCTTTGCGAGTAGACCCTTCTTTTCATTAAGCCTATTTGACCAAAGATGGGATCGTGCTTGAAGGCCTCTTAGTTGTTGTGCCACGTTGCGCTATAGCAGCATAACAAATTTGATTCCTCCTGTGTCTTTTGATTTTGTATACTGCTGAGTCGCCTTAGGGTGGGGCAGTGAGGCTAGCAAACTGGGGGGAGGCGTCATGTATGGCAGCAATGGCGCATCGGCATGAAACTGGAGGGGGGGGGGATTTGACTTTAATAAATTGCCGAATTTGCACAAGTGTGATTTTATGACATTTTTGTTATGTCTGAATGTCTGAGAGAGACTACACACAAAAACGTTTCAATCTGTATCAGTTTTGGCCACTCATTTTAAGACATCCGATTTTTTTATTCGGGGGGTGGGGGGGCTGATGTATTTTGGCCTCCTCCTCTTCCCTTCATCATGTCTTGCCTCATTTTAGGTATGAGTCACCACCCCACGTGTTGTGAGGTACACATCTTGCCGCACCTTCATCCTGTTTCATCTTGATTTGATTGGGACGTCTGCTTTTTATCCTACTCCCCTTATAAGTGGGGCGAGGGGAGGGGGTAAATTCGGGGGTTTGAGTTGGCTGCGGGATAGTCCGTTTGGGCTTTGCAGCATCTTTTCTCGGCACTATTCATTCATTCATTCGGGGGTTTCAGTACCTGTTCTCTTTGTACCAATTTGTTCCTGGGTAGATTACGGATGCACCCTATCGTCCCCACCATTTAAGATGAAGGACCTCTGCGCTTTGGTAGTCGTTTTCGTCTCAGGGTGATTTTTACTACTGCTCAGCAAAACGCGTCAACTTTGAAGTGGTTCTTGGAGCCACGTGAGAGGGTTGTCAAGTTTAGGATGGGCAACCATCATCCAGCTAACCGGAAGGATTTCGTTCTCTCCCGGCCCCAACGCCCGCACTCCTTTCATATTTGCCACTTTCTTTACGCATATCTCTGTTACAAACTTTCTGCGGGAGATTCCATTCTCGGTTTTTGTTTCAAATTAACCATTATCCTTCATTCTCCTCCTCTCCTCGTTCTGTCTCCCACGTAGCGAAAGTTCTCTCGCACCAGTTTTCCGTTCATTTTCGGAATTGTCTTGGTTCTGCCTCTTCTTCCCTCCTATTTTCCCCACTCCGCGATAGACCCGGCAATTTTGTAGGGGTTGGGAGTGGGGGTGAGTTGCACCACCCAACACATGTAAGCTAAGCGCCCCCCTCCCCCCTCTTCGTATTCGGGTTCTTCCTAAAAATGAGAAGCCCGAGGGCACAGTGGAACTATAGATTTGCAATTGGGCGTGGTGGTTTCTACCCCCCCTCCCTCCTCTTCCCTCTCTTCCTGCCCGCATCTTTTCTTTTGTTTAACGTTTTACGCCCAATTCCCGGCGCCACGCCCCAGACTCCTTGGGGTGGGATAGATGGCCCCCTACTGGTCGCTACCGCTTATTCCTTGTAATCGGGACACGTTCGTGCACACTTAACGTTTTTTTGAGTTGGCTGGCGGCTGCTTCCACTGTTCGGTATTGGTTGCATACTGAGACGGGCTTCCCTCCAACGCCGGAGCATGCATTTTCTTAGTTTCTTTGTTGAGGTTTTCTTGTTTTTATTTTAATAGAGCCTAATAAATAAGCTGAATGGATTTCAGCGACCCAACACGTGATGGCAATCGCCAGATGAGCGCCCCTCAAAGAAAAAACAACAACAACTTTGTCATTGCAAGTCGAGCAACTAAAGAAAAAGGTCGACACGAAAGTTGCTTAAGTTGTTTCAAGGCCGTGCATGATGACTGTCTCTCGTACACAACACGCCAGTGCGTGACTGTGTGGCGGATCGCACCTCGCTTCGTCTAAGCGTTGCGATTCGCATGTTTCGCAAATGAGGTCCAGGCCCTGGACCGCATTTCGTACAGAGAGGCAAAAGAGGTGTGCGCCACCAGGTGTCTCGCTTGAGACGCGCACCCTTCCGTTCAAGGACTACGTGCCTGGTAGCTCTCGTACCCATTGAGAGTCCTTCAAGCGGGGTATACAGCTTGAGGAGCGGACGGTCCCCTCCAAATAATGATCGAGCCGCGACCCCAAATGCGTTCCTTCCACCCAAGGGCTCAAGGCAAGAGAGGGTGAAGGCTCGCGTGTCAAACATGACCTCCTCCAATACGGTTTCGAGGGTGACAGCGTCAATGGCTCTTTCACTGGCCAGTAACCCTCGGAATTCTGTCTCCAAGCGGCCTCCGGCCATCCCATTGAGGACCCCGACAGCTCCTTCATAATAGATCGACAGAGCAAGTTCCTTCACTGGAACTGGCCTAGACTCGGGGCTAAAGGGAGGAGCTAGAGAGGCTTTGTTCCTTTCGTTCCCATCTGCTTACCTTCATTAGATCATGTTGGATCCCCCTCCCCTGCCCAACCTCTAGGGGCACAAGGGTTGACCCCCAGCCCCAACGCAGCGGTGCGCCATATACACCAGATGTGAGGTCTCCGTTTTTTCTTGGCCCTTCCTTCAGTAGCAGTCCTGCCTCACCTGGATAAGGGATCTTTTTCTCTTCCCTTCTAACATACACCGTAAGACGCCTTCGATCAGGCAGAGTTCCGCCGTGTCATAGGCCAGTTGCCAAGGACTTCCTCCTTCTCGTGAACCTTGTATGCAGACACCCCTTTCGAGGGACTACACGTTAAGTCCATGTGGCCTGGTCTTAAAGCTGGAGATTAGTGTCTTTTAATGAGGAGGAATTCGGGCCTCTCTGTCCTAGACTCCCTTTTGTCTTGCTGTCCGTATGCTTTCATGATGTGCATACTTAATTTCGATGGGAGGTGATGGATGACCTGCATGGAAGCGATCACTTTCCCATTCAAATATCTCTCACCGCCGCCGCTCCACAGGCTACTTCTGTGGTGCTTGGACTAAACACTGGTCCATCTCTGAAGCAATGACGCGAAACGCTTGGTAGGTGAGGCCAGGCCGTTAAGCTTGTTTCCTGTTCAGGAAAGGTCACCAGGCATTACACAGTTTGACTATTGTAAGTTCCACTCCACGTCGGATGCTCTGCTCCTGCTAGAGATTGCTATTTGAGAGGCCTTTCTACGCAGGTAGTCTTTCTTTGTTTGGTTTTATTGGAGAAGGCGTTTGATACAGTGTAGCGATACGGCATCATGGAGTCCTTCCAATCCTAGGGCATAAAAAAGGGACACCTTTCCATTTGTCTGTCTGTTTTTACCACATGGTCTATTTCGCGTACGGGTTGAGGGAGCGTTATTCAACCCCGTAGGGCAAGAGGGAGGCTGTCCTCGGTCTCTCCCTATTTGCCCTAAGCATCAACGGTATCAGCTCGATGCTACCCAAAGATGCCCCCCCTTCGCTCTATATAGACGACTTCTGGCGCAGCTTAGATGGCTTTTACTTTTTGTCCGACGCCATGGATATTCTACGCTCTGTGGTGTTCTTCAGCACGTAGTGCTGATGGAGCTACCCTACCCCGTTGCTATGGCTCCTCTATTCGCTCAAATCTTGCCCGGAATGGGGTGCCCCTTGTAGACCGTTGCACTTGGTACCTGGGGAAGCGGCACGACCTTCCGGCCCAAGCGCCCTCTGCAGTCTCACTAATTTGAGTCCACCTGGGCTCTATTCCTTCTGTACATTTCAATCCCCCTCCGCTCGTTCGAAGGCTAGTCGCCGACTAGGTTTCGTCCATTCATGCCTAGGAGGAGGGTCGCGATGGCCAGGTTCACTTCCCGTTTGGCACCATTCGGGTTGGGTTTTTTTCCCTTCCTACTGCCCCCCCCCCTTTTTGCGAATCTGGTGCCTTCTGCACTTCCCCCATTGAGAGCTTACTAGTCGATGCTCTCGGACCCGTGGCGCCCTTGGTTCTGCCCAGGACGCCACCCTGGAGGGTACCACATTTGGCTATTTGTCGCCACGCCTCTGCTCCCAAAGCTTGTACGGCGCCGGGAGTATTGCGTTCGACATTTTTTGAGCACACACCGTGTTACGCTGGAACCGTGCCCGTGTATATGAATGGCTCCAAGTCCCAAGAGGGGGTCGGCTTCCACACCGTTTCCCTTCTGTTTGAAGTCAGCGGGGCTCTGCCAGGCGCTGCGTCTGTCTTCACGGTCGAGCTGGTGGCAATACACCACTCGGTACGGGAGATTACGCGACGTGCCCGGTTCGGAGACCGGATTGTGATATATAGCTACTCACAAAGTGCCCTAAGTGCTCTCGGGGCATTGGTTTCTCCGCATCCCCTGGTTCGCGATATCCGTGACGCCACGGTTTTGGCGAGCCGGGCGGATGTCGAGATTATCTTCTGCTGGGTTCCTGGACATGTAGGAATTGCGGGGAATGAGGGCGCCAAAGAGTCCGCGAGGACTCTGCGACCGGACCAGCGTTTCGCTCTTCCTCACACCGACTACATTGAAGGAATACGGGCAGCTCTTCGGACTGCTTGGCAAAGAAGATGGGAGACGGTCGAAGGGAACTTAAAGTTGCGTGCCATTGCGCCGCGACTGTTCCCATGGACCTATCCCCCAATGCCGCGACGGTTCAGGTCGCTTTCTGTCGTCTCCGAATCGGCCACACTTGTGTGACGCATCTCTATTTCATGGAGCGCTCGCCTGCGCCCTACTGCGACGACTGCGTCGTCCCCCAGACTGTTCTGCACATAATTGTCGAATGTCCCAGTCTGGGCGATCTTCGCGCACGATACCTGTCCCGATGCCGGGATGGGCTGGGTCGCTACCGCCTGTCCCTTGTACTCGGGACGGATTCGTGCACACCGACCTGTGGACTTTTAGACTTTTTAGAGGAGGCCGGCCTCCTCCTCCTTATTTAATATTCGACTATGGATCGCGTTCTTCTTCGCCGCGGCTGGGCGGGCCTTCCCCCGTCGACGGAGCTCGCTTTATATTTTTTCAATTTGTTTGTTTTTCTTTTTTCTTTCTTTGTTTTGTTTTTGTGGCTTCTAATATAGCCTAGATTTAAGCCAGGTTGAGTACGGTGACTTATGCCCTAGAAGGCAGTCGCCAGATGAGATATTAAAAAAAATAAATAAAAATTGCGCATCTGCAAGTGGATGTCGGATGAAGTGTGGGAAAACTTGGGTGACATCACGATGACTGTGTTCTCTCCTGGCCCCAACGGGTATCTGCCGTTAGACGTCTTCCGTCCTAGAGACTTAGAACGTCACACTTAATCAAGGGCGGCATCTCGAATATCACTCACCCCACCCCATCCTCACTCCCAAATCCTATAACCTTACTCTGTTTGCCATTCACTTTTAGACTCCTCCTCTCGCACCCTGTCAAAAGCTGCAATCAACATTTCTAAATCCCGCTCTCAGCCAGCAACACCAGATCATTAACATAGAAACCACTCCTCAACACTCCCACCCGTTTCCCTTCACTCCCATCCGTATTCCATTCATAAAGATATCAAACCGCCGACTCGACATCACACAATGTCGTCTTACACTCCCACGTATGTCATACCCTCAATCCGGCTATCCTTCACCCTTACGCCTTATTTCCAATATAAATACTCTTCGCACCATCCAACTGTTTACCAATCACTCCATACATTCTCAACACCCATAATGCTTCTCTATCTACACGACCATAATCTTTCTCCAGATCTTTGAACTCTGCTGCACCTTACACAATCCTACTCCGTATTTATTAAGCTGCCTCGGTGCAAATATTTGAGCCTCCATCCCCACCTTCAATTATCCTTATACACGCAATTAGAATTCTTCCATACACTTTAACTACAATACTGCTTTTCCTTGTGACTTCTCTTACCCGTCCTTCACCCCTCACTTCCAGCCTCTTCCCTCTTTTTTTCTTTGACCGACCCTCGGGTGCATCTTGGGGTCTTTGCGGGTTTGTAATTCTGTAGTTTCCCCACTTTAAAATCTCAAACTTCACACATAATTGTCTAGCTCACACGAACCCAACCATTGCATCATTGCCAGTCATCAGGTAAAAGCGCTGCCACACCACTTTCCCTCCAACCACCATGATCCTCACCCTAGCGCTCTTCATTTCCTTTCTTATTGTCTCACATGGTGCAATCATCTGCGATCTTCCCTCTTCACGCATCACATGCATCCCTCTCATTACCGTCACTGCGTGTCGCGGTCTTAGGATAAAGCATTCGGATATGCCGTTTTCCAGGCCTTCGGCACCCATATCTGGGTTTACTCGCCTTTTACGACACGCGCCCGAGCCCCCCTTCTCCTCCCATTTTGACACTTTTTTTTTAAAGACTTGCATATTTTCTTGGCTGGCGGCTAATTCCGCAGGCTAGTCGCTAACCTGCTTTAGTCCATTGATCCCAGACCGGGGCCGTGAGGGATGGTGGGGTGGTTCAACTCCCTCTTGGTTCCGGTTAGGGTTAGAGGGGGTCAACTTGTCTATATTCTTGCCGCCCCTTTTCTCCTGCGTCGTTTTTTTCCTTGTCTTTCCCTCTACGCACTCCCAAGGGCGGTGTCGTGTTCTTCATGGGCACCCCCGGCCCCAATTCCTGCAGGGGGATCTGCAGCTATACATGCCCCCCACCACCACACCACTTACCTACTTCTGCGCGATACAGCCTCGTTGCTATTGCGCTTTAAATTCGGGGAAGCAAAACCAACGTGGGGCTGTATGTTGACAAAGTCTCCTAAAAAGGTCCCCCTTGGCCTAAGTATTTATTCTTTCTTTACCACTATTGATAGTCGCTTGACCCTTCCCCGTTTCCCGCCCTTGATTTAGGGTTTCTCGACTTCATACACCCATCCCTAAACGAGACCCCGCCCTTCCCCCCTAATCCAGTAAATTCTGCTTCGGCCATTATCTTGTGGATGCCGTTTATAGGGCGCTGTTGACTCGGATGACCTCCGATAGGTCCTGGTGGCTTTTGTCCTCCGTTATGTCGCTTCTTTTAATAGCGCTTCTTATGTTTCAGCCTCCTGGGCCCGGTCAACCTATCATGCCACCAAATAACCTCGACCCCACACGAACAGGTAAGTATGAAAAGGTTGACCTTCACTTGTGAAGTCAGCAGCGAGCTACTGTGGCTGGGTGGGGGGTATTTTTATCCGCTCGTATCGGATTGACTTTGATCGCACTTATTGAAAAGTCAGTCGCAGGATATGTTGTTTTTTTTATCCTCTGCGGATTCGCGAGTCGTTCTTTTGGCGGGCTTCGACGACGCATAATTTGAGACCGGTACAATGGCGACTTATTCCTCTTGGCGGCAGTTGCCATTTGCCAGATGGGCGTTACAAAGAGAGATGAGACCGGTACACTGGCATTCGGGATCTACAACCCTTCCCTCCGCAAAGTTGTCTTGCATCGAGTAGGGGCGGGGGGCATTAACTAAGAGTTGTTTCTTCGGATGGTGAGGCATACACTCGTAAAGTTTCCGTCATTGATACTGGTGTATTGAGCGGATGGGTGCAAAAGAGGTGAAGTGGTAAGAGGGTATGATAGTCTACTTAATGCTAGAAAGGAGGAGGATTGGTGGAGGAAAGATGGCACCGCTGAAAGCGTGTCCAGGAAATAGAGGGGCTAGTCGTGTTTTTGGAGACTCTTTTAAGGGGTGAACACTTGACAGGACGAAATGCTTGGGTCGGTGTGATGAGGGTGAACTCCTTCAGGTGTGGAGGAAGGGGCAGATAAGGGCCGTGTTCTGATTCTACCTACCTTCATCCCGTTCTTTTCCATCCGAATGGCATTGTTGACGTAGTTGTGTGTGATGTTGATTTTAAGGTTTGTATAAGAGTTTGGGCTCTGTGAGATATGTGGCCTTTCGCTTCTTGTATGGCGGCCGCGGGCAGGGAAATTCCGGGCTCTTCCAAAGCCGTTGGTCTCTCTTTTTTTCCGCTTACGTGCCCGATAAGGTGTAAATTTAGTGGCAGTGATGCCCTCCACACACACACACACACTTTGTATGAGTATTTTCGAATGGAATGTTTGTAATCTAAATCTGAATTGGTGGATTTTTTAACGTATGTATGATTGGAATTAGATGAAAGAACTGTGATTTGGAGACTGTCTGGTGGAGGGAAGGCACAATGACCTTTTCATTTTATTGTAATTTGTAGCTGGGTTTTTGTTTTTTCGTTTTATGTTGGACATCTGCGGTGATGGAATGGAAGAGCAACTCATCGCCAGTGCACAGTTGATGTGCCCTTGGTTTAGTCTCGTTCCTTCAACATCCCTAGGGTCCTCCGCCGACCTGACCGGGTTTGGTGTCCCACAGGTCCAGCGCCCCCTCCATTTAGATTTTGGCAGAAGTCTGCGAATGTATTGGGGGCGGGGGGCTCTGAATATGTCTCATTTTGAGTTGTCTTTGGGTATGAAGAAGGAATCACCCGTGCACTTTGAGTGGTACGGGGGTGGGTGTAGTAGGGAAGAACTCTGATGTGAGATGGTTCATCCAGGGGCGTCTCTCTCGAGGCTCCACCCCTGAGGTTTAACGTTTCAGGGCCAAGATGTCCTCTTGTTGACACCCTTCCTCAGTGAGTGTATTGAACCCCACTGAAATGGACAACATCGTCCATTGCGATACCCAATATTTCTTTTACCAGCCGCCATCTCCCTCTTTTGGCCTGTCATTGCGCCTATGTTTTCGTTGATCAGTGGCCTTGTGCTTAATAAGGCATTAAGGGGGGGGGGTAGTTTTAGCGCCGACCTCACTGTGGTAATGCGGTTAGGGGTGACTATGCATCTCATAAATTATGTCATCTGCATATGGGGTAGGAAGAAGTCCTATATTATGTCGCTCCGTGCCTTAAAAAGCAACTAAAACCGGATATGGGCGCACTGACCTGGGAAGTCGCGCGCCCGAAAGTTTCCTCCCTGCGCGATATGAGAGTTGGAGTTGATGCGCTCCACTCCCGCCCCGACAGCGATTAATGCTGATGAAGCCTGTCCGTGGACTAAACCAATATAGTAACTTGTGCATATACATGTGGGATTGACGTTAGACTACCTTCGCCCTGGTGACAGCTACGCGTCGTAAACGACTTGCCCCTGTACCTATGGGTGCAATGGGCATACACGCTGGATTGAAGATTCGCTCTTGAGTAATAATATCATGAATGCGTTAAATCACCTTTGTCTCCCTCGATCACTCGCCAGGCCCCGACCTGCCTTAAAACGTCTGGATTGTCTCTATTTCCAACGCTTTCTTACACTAAGGCATTGACTGACGCTGACACGCTTATGAAAACCTCCCAAGGTGATGATGGTAGATCGGGTGGACTCTGGCCACTCTATGGTAAAATGAAATGCCTTCCCTCAAGGTGTATATTTGAATCACGAAAATATTATGTTAGGTTTAAAACATTAGCGTGGCGGGTATTCTTTTCACCTTCCGGTTACTCCTGAATGAGGGTGTGAGTAAACGAATCACGTTTAGTCCGTAATTGTCCTGCGGGAGACTCGTTTTGATTGTTTAATTCCTCCGCAAGTTTCATCCGTTTCCCCCATTTGTTCGCGACGTTGAGGACGCGCCTTATTTGCATCTCTGGAAGATGGCGCTCTTCCGAAGCGACCAAAAAATGAGTTATTTTTTGGTCATTTGGCACATGGTTAGCTCACGTTCTTTAATCACTCCCGAGAAGGGGTGTGAATTGATGATGAGTGTGTAGCGCGTGGAAGATGATGATGTGTAAGCGTGAAGATGAGCATTGAAAAAGAATGCCAACGAGAGCTTGATGTGGGGTTGGAGGGTAGAATGTAATTAAGGGAGAGGAGAGGACGGTGTACGGGGCTTTCCTAATAATGAACTTCTCTCTTCCCCTCTTTAGGAGACGGAGAATTTGTCGGGTGGCAAGGTAGGAACGTTTGGAGGGTGCCTGCAAGGTGCCGGTTTAGCCTCCCTCCTTCCGTCCTTCGTTCGAGTCAGTCTAGTCACTGTTTTATAGCAGCGTCCACCATTCCCCTCCCCACCCCCCCCATATACCCATACCTCTTCCCGTCAACTTTACATACCCATCTACTGCTTCCCTTTTAGCTTGTTTTTTTTCTTATATGTAATAATTAGTCTGCTCACTCGTCCCTCTCATTTTTTCTTTTAAATTCCAACACATGATAGAAGACATCAACGTATTTAAATTTTCCTATTAATATGCCCGATTTTGGCTTAATTTCTTGCTTAAGCTTCCCTCGCCCCTCACAGCCCCTAAAACTTAGGATTTTTTAGAAATTAGGCTTTGTAAACCTCTCCCATATCTGTAGGGTAGATTACTTGCCATTTACTAGTTAGCACCTGACATTTTCTAGAAAAATAACTTCTTGCTATAGTGTTTTTATTAAAAACTATTGTTGTACAGTGTTTTTTTCTTGTGTGTGTGTATACTTATATAAATATGGAGCATTTCTGTATTTTTTCTATTGTTTCATCATTCCACCGCGTTTGTATAGGTTTATAACCACCAACCAAATTACTTTGCTGCCCTTCCCATCATTCTCGAGTGGCGCGTTCTGTAACGTTCTGTCGCTTTGGCGTGTCTTGGTCATGTTTTGGTTGGGTTAGGTCCAGGCTTCACGATAGTGTTTGGTTGCATTCTTTTATGTCCCTCCTTTGGTTTTAAATTAGGAGCTTGACCAGATTTCCACACCCTTCCTCGTCGCACAGCCCTCATTGAGATGATGTCCCCTAAACATACACCCTTTTTGCTGATTTGTGCTCCCCCTGCCCAGGTTGATATGAAATAACTCGAGTTCTAGATTAGTGAGGGATTTTGAGAGATTTTTCTTTTCAAAAGCCTGAAACTATAGCGGTCAGTTTGATTCCATAAAGTCTGTTGTCACGAGACTGTTTTGGTGGTATTGTGCTCTTTTCAAAGTACTTCTGGGATCTATTTCCACGCGATCGTTTTGGATTTTTTTTTTAAAGACGACGAGGCTGTTATTTGGGCACTCCCATCGTCAAGTACTGAGTCAATCCATTAGATGGTGCAATGACTTGACTGATGTTCGTGATGCCTGGATTCTACCCACTCTACGATTCTATCTTGTCTGTCTCTCTATTTTGTGTGGTTTTTATTGTGAGAATCTGCATTGTTCCTCTCCTCTCCGTTTAAACTCTCTGGTTGAAAATTAGCTTCTGTGAGTATGAACGATTTGGGCAACATCGTAAACTTCAAACGAAAGAGAAAAGCGTGTGGCATTCAGCTTGGGGCTTATATTTGCTTCTCTTCCAACTTCCCCGTCTCAAGGAAGGGCATGGTGCATATCCTTAGAACTTTGAAAGGGGCGACTGCGAAAATGCGACCTTTCAGCAAGGTCGGCATGTTTTCTTTGGATATCTCTACCTTTTTTTTCACCTGTCTACGATGTCCTTTTTGTCTCTGTAAACCTGCTGCTGCTTCTAATACTTGCGTAGCCATTTTGTGGGATAGCTGTTATTCTTAGTAACGCAATAACACTGATAGTGGAGCACAATGGGTTATTTTAGATTGAGATTCTAAGTGCGTTTAGTTGTTAACGTTGATTAGGGAGAGGGTTAATTACTCTTAACAAATTGGAATTCAATAACTGTGCGTACACTTGCTCTGTTTTGAGGTCATATATTTTGAGAATTGCGTACCTCCAAGTAACGGAAACGAATCTAAATGCTAAATTTCAAGGCTTTGTTCACTAGCTTCATAGGCTTTGTTTTGATTGCGACTGAAGCTAATTTTCATCTCTGATCTTATGTGGTCGCGGCTTGCTTTTCCTTTAGAGCTTTAGCTTTTTGAAGTGTGTCGCAGCTACTGTCTGTCACGGGGAATCCCGGGAGTGTAGGGCTTCGAAGCAACGCCGGTAAAGGGGGGGGGGAACGGCGTTACTCGAAGCCCTGCCCCTCGCGGAATGTGGAAGTCTGCGTGTTTGTTTCCTCGCGCGTCGACGTCGACTCCGATCATTAATTGTCTCTTCTTTCGACAAAGGTCCCCCAGGAATGAACGCCAGAATGGGTGGGCCGCGAGGGCCAACGATGGGCCCCGGAATGGGTCCAATTGTCCCTGGCGGCTATGGGCCAGGAATGCGAGGACCTCCACCGAGTTCAATGGGCCCCGGAGGACCAGGCCCTGGGGGTCCGGGAGGGCCTGGTCCCGGTATGAACCCCATGAGCATGGGGGGACCCAGACAGCCCTCACCGTGGACTCCAAATACTTCGACAGTAAGTCCGTTTTCTACCCTGTTGTCAATGTGTGCATTTGCCTTCCCTGCGAAGCGCTCGTTTTGACCTTTTTATTTTCCCTTCACAGCCCATGAGTTATTCATCGTCATCACCTGGTACCTACGGACCGATGATGGTACGTATTGCCACCTGACTTCTAGCGCTCGTTTACCACAAGTAGTGGGGATAAATTTGAGGTTACCCGCGTCAGCTGTCAATGTCAGGCAGGCTGAATCCTCGGAGAGACTTGTCAATTTTCTCTTCTGTCATGCCCTCTTAGGTTGTTATCGCACCTTTAAACCGTACGTGTCTATTTAGAAATAAAAGGCATCAAAAGAAGTGGCGGTTTGTAGTAAAATTTATACCAATACGCTTTTGGTTGTTAATTATTTTTGCTTTAGGGATATCGTGAATATATACCTTTTTTTTCTCCTCAGGGTCCCCCTGGTTCTACGGGTCCACCTGGTCCTGGTACGCCTATTATGCCTAGTCCACAAGGTGAGGAAAATTTGCATGGTACCCATAGTAAATTGGTCTTTGATGGAGCATTGTATTGCCATTATAATTGTTATTGAATTTTCCTCTTTGGTGTCGTTTAGGCAGCACTTAATTGGTGCGAGTCTGCAGACTTTTTTTTCTATCTAGTCATGTCGGCTACCAGGATAAATTTGAAGTTGGTTCTGTTTCTTAGGGAAGAAAATACATTTTTTGGTATTCAAGTTGGATTTTTCTGTCTTCTTTTATCTCTTTACGAAACAACATTGGGGTATTTCGGGTTGCTTTAACAGATGCAAAAAAATCTGTTATCTGCTCTATATCTTTCTAGCTCAGCGTCTAATAAGCTTCTGGTATTCCTTTATAAACGGTAATGGTTGGGTTCAGACTTGTCTATTAACATCAAAGAGTCGAGTTCCATTTCCCCGAATAGCGATTTTAATCTGCCAGATTGGAATATAATGGAATATTTTCCCCAACCTTCATGACTACCAGTCGCTGGCAATGGTATTATTGGTGGTTTCAAAGCCACAAATTGAGATGGCATAGAACCTAGGGCTGCTTTCGGGTGAAGGCACATATGTAACCATTACGATAGAGAACCGAATGGGAACGAAAAGAGTACCATTGATCTCTTCAAGAGCTGGAAGGGTCTCTAACCTCGTGACTGGTGCTTATTCCACTCGTAATAACACCAAACACTGGCGTGCAAACTTTTATTATTCTTCTTTACCTATCTATCATTCGAGTACTAGGTGTATTAGAATGCCTGGACTGTTTTTATAGCTTCTCTGACGACATTTGTTAATTGACAACTCCTTGACCTTAGTTCTTAAGGGACCTATTTCATCATGTAAATATAATTGAGGACTTTTCAAGAGGGAGTTGCTATGTAATCCTCGCTTTCTCATGATGCTGTCTGTCTGTGCTTGAACGCTTTAGAGCTTTTTTTTTTTTTAAATTTTAATGGTTCCACGCTTTGCGAAATTCATCTCTGTCCATTTCGTCCGAGTACTTGGTTCTTCGCTCTCCCAGCATCATTGTTTATGCCTTCTTTTTATCACTCACTTTTTCTTTGCTTTTTACAGCTTCTCGAAATGTACATTCCCTAACCACTCGCTGATTAACTATATAAACATCGTAAATTCTTCATACCTCTGACCTTTATTATTTCGGATTTTCATTACTAATTTTATTTAACCTTATTTTGTACTGTCTCACTATCCATTGTATTATCGTAGGAAGTTTCTATGCCTATAGTATTTTTTGTCCGCGTCTAGAATAACCCTTGTAACTCAGGAAGAAACTGTCCCAGGACGGACTGAAAATTCCTATAGTTGTGTGAGAATGGCCTTCTTTGATTAAGAACCCGACGGAGAAAGGAAGCTGCTACGTCCTCCTTCACAAGTGGCTAAGTTATTCATAGCGTGTGGCTGCGGTCACACTTGCGACGTTGTTGACGTCATTTTCACGAGGCGACAGCTTCCTTTGCCCGATGAAACGGGGAGGAGGCGGCTCCTTTGAGTACTCTAAGAAGAGCCTCCCCCCTTCCCCCCTCTCCCTTGAGCCCCTCACCAAGTTAGCGCTCTCCCTTTTACACTCACTGTGAGTTTATTTCCTCTTAGGATCCAGTGGCGCCTACTCCCCCACTCCCGGAAGACTCCACCCTACTCCGCGCCCAGGTACTTTGCCCAGTGCTGCCTCACCCTGCCTCGACCCTTCTGAGGCAGGCGTTCTGGGAGAGGCGTTTCTGCTTCTTTTATTTTTGTTTCTGACTCGTCTGATTTATGTAAAAGAAAAGGTGTTTGTATTGTTGTATTTTCAGTCTATTTGGCACCAAACGTCATGGAAGTAGAAATAATTTATGTATTCCTTCGTTTTCCCTCTACCCCCCCCCTTTTTTTTCCTTCTTTGTCCATCACCTCCCCACCCACGCATTTGGAATGATATAGTTTTCTGCTCTTTTTTTTTAATAGCAATTGACGTTTCACGGTTATGGTAGAAATTGTTTTTTTTTACTTCATTTACTTTTCTTAGGAACTTGACGCGAATTTTTTTGTGCTTCTTTGTCCACAGTTGACACGATTTTGGTTGCAAGGAATAGACCATCTTTGACACATTTCAATTTAAACATTTTAAGGATTCTCGATGGGTGGCTTGTATGAAGTAATTTTTGTAGTTCTGTAGCTGTGAAAGAATGGTCTGGTTGTTGATGGGCGTAGCTCGCCCAAGCTACAAATTTAAGAATAACTACAAAGCCACTTTTTCACACATACACTTTAACAACGTCCATAATGGAAAACAAAAAAAGTGTCACCGCTGCTTGTGTTTGCAGTAGGGGAGTAAGAGGACTTATTTGCTTTGTTTGGGGCATTAAAGAAAAGGGTTTAGTGTATGGGAGGGTAGAAAAAGGGGTAATTTTCTTATAATTACCTCAATATTATTTTGAATTCACTCGACGCATTTAGAAATTACGGTTTTTGAAGCAAAGGATGTTGAAACGGTCTCACAAAAACACACACAGGGTCGGAGTGCGTCAACACAATTAAAATTACCCACCACTATTTATGCCGATGCCCCTTCATACCCTATGTGCTGTAGCATTTCATCCAATCAACGTTCTTAGAAGGCCCCCAATGGGCCCGGTGCCTCACGAAACTCCTCCATACACAATATTTCGCATTTCTTCCTCGGTCGGCCTCTTTCTCTCTCAAACACTCATTTACATAAACAATCTTACTTAGTCTTCCAACCCTTCTCAAAGCCTGACACTCGCTCATATTTTCTTGACAAGGAACTCTCGCTATCCGAGTGGATAGAGCGTTGGATTTCTAGCGTCGAGGTGCCGGGCTCACTCCCTGCTAGCGCGGACATATTTCCCTTTCCTTCACAGTACAACATTCGCGTGCTTCTCTCTTACGAAGCCCTCCTGTCGATGTGGGGGCGGGGGTACTCGCATCCACATACCTCTAACGCTGAACACGGGGGAGGGGGGTGATGGTTACACATATACCTGAGAACCTTCCTCCCTCCAACGAGGGCCGGTCTCACTGGCAGTAGTTCCTTCACAAATCTATCATACCCTCTCAGAGCACTGTCACAACCTTATTCGTACCTCATAAAGCCCTTGCCTAGTCTTTTCTCAATCTCTCTTTCGCACACCGGCATCCACACCAAGTTGTCCACTTGCAATGCGCTCACTCGATATCTTTCCTTCTCCCTCCATAACTCACTCTCATCCACCGCGGTTGCCATCACTGTGCCCTCACGCAGCTTCCTGACACACTCGAGCTCTTATCATTCACGCCCACTCAAATCTCCTCCTCACAGATATTCCTACTAGTTAAAACCTTGTTATGGTCGCAACCTTCTTCATCTCGACCACAACCATTTACAATGCATCCGAGATACTTAAAACTTGTGCAAGGGTGACACCACCGACCCAGATATCACGCCCCACTCTTGTCTGCATTCATTTTTACATCTTTCCTCACACACCCTGTCAGCCCAACAACAGCATATCATCAGCATATACCAACATGAACCCATTCCTCATCAATCTCACACCCCTTCTTATTTACTCACTTACTTCTCTCAGTATCTCATCCATTTGGAGATTAAACAGGCATGACGATACCCCCCACCCTCTTACCCACTATATGGAACTACTCACTCCACCTATCATTTCCCCCTAACACACCCTCACTTCTAACATAAATACTTTTCGCGCCATCCAAAAGTTTACTACTTACTCCAAACATTCATAGCACATCTTATCCCTTTTTTCCTTGTACATATTTGGTCCACCGCCACCTTCCCGCTCTTAAAAAAAAAACAACTTTTCATCAATTATACAACACTCTTTCCCTCTTATAGTCCCAATCAGAATTTTTCCATACACTTTATCTACAATATTCAACAGACTTTTTCCCCCTGTGTTTTTTTCATTCACCTTTCTCCTCTACACTTCTCAGGCACTCTTCCATTTCACAAATGTCCCACAACACAGCCACTAGACCCATTCTATAGCACATTCGCCACCACTTTTTAGGATAGCCACTCTTATTATATACTCTAGCTTTCTTCTAATTTACCAGAGCACTAGCAACCTCTTGCATTCTTATCTTCCATAGCCAGATACAGTACCTGATTTTACCCACGAAGCCAATTACATTTACATTTGCATCATCTTCCTTCCTTCTCATCAAAATATTCGCTCCTACCTTTGGCCTACTTTCTCACAAGTATCATTCCAGTCTTATCCTTGATCTCCGAATAACTATTCTTCTCTTGGTTTCTTTCTCACTTGCATAATAACTTCATGTTCCTCTCCGGATTATCATTCACCTTCTGTCTCTAGGTAATCACTCTTTTTCTCTTGTGTGAATTCCTGCTCGTATCTCTGACATTTTCAGCTGTACTCCTTTTCGTTTTCCACTACATATTTCACCTTGTCATTCTACCATTCAGCGTTTTGCCTTCTTTCCGCTTCTAGCGCACATACATAGTATAATACAACCTTTGAATTAGTCACTATCACTTAAATTTGTGTCACATGTGTTTATTCCCATGTTATGAGTTATTTCCTCTCAACTACTTTCAAGCATTCTCAAATATTCTTTCCTTTCTCTCTGACTTAACATCTTTTCGCTTTTGATTCTCCCTTTCTTTCCATCTTCCTCACGTTTTCTTATCGTTCCAATAACCAATTTAACCTTACACAGCACATTCATGCGATTATATACTTCAAATACTCATACCTCTTTGAGCTATCAGGTCAAATTGCTCAGGTGCACCAAAATCTCCAGTTATCCCATCTCGCCCCCGTTCCTTCCCGCCATCAATCTAGCTTCACCCACATAATTCTCGAGCTCACACATGATTGAAAAGGGACAGATGGCGTAATTTAGTTTCTACTTACAACCCAACCTTTGCATTATGCCACACAACACTCCATCCCACACAAACTCTTCATTACCACCCCCCTTCCCCACATCACATATATAACCCCTCACATTCCACCCACCCACCACTGTTCACACATTAACATCTTCCCACTATCGTATTTTTCAAATATTTATTCCTTGCCTTCCCCATCCATTATGCCTAAGGGTTAAAAATTTGGGCGGGTTGTTTGTTAGTAATTTTTTTTTAAGAGTAGAATAATTAGTTGTTTTTTTTTAACCCAACTACCTTTATATATTGCCTCGTTTCCTTCTTGCTTCAATAATTGCATGTTAAGAATGTTCTGTAGCACTTTCTTGTGTGAATGAGAAGCTACATATGTTAATGTATAATCTTTAAAAGGTGTATCTTCTGTATGTTTGGTGATCCAATCCCATCTTGTCCCCGATTTCATTTCCTGGGCCTCATTTGAGTGGGAACTGTATAAATTGGTATCCTCCATAGATTGGACTGTTCCCTTGGCACACTCGGTCGGGATTATATTGAAGCTTTGTCATTTATTCATACCGCCCTATTTTTAACCCTAATCTTCACTCCCAGTACCCTATTTGTATTCCTCACTTTCTCCCTGCCCTTTGTGTTTATACATGATATATGGGTGAAATGCCTCCATTTGCATTTTTTGTCGGTAAGAGGCGACGCGACTTTCGCGTTTTTGGTGCACGAGTTATTCTATTTTGTGGTGGTGAGGGGGAATGGTTCCTGCTTGCCAAAAGAAGTGGTAAAGGAAACAGGTTATTTTTTTTTGTTCTTTTCAAGTTTCGTTTTAAGGTTTGTCCATATTCTATAAAAGTTTTCTATGAAGTCAATTATATTTTGTTTTTATTTGGCAATTCTAAAATCAAGATTCCAGTATGTAACTTTTTAATTCTTTCTTTTTTAACCGTAAGCCAATTTATTCAGTAGATTTTTTTTATTCAGATGCATTGCACATAACCCCGAATTATGAGGACTTGTGAATTGACGAGGTTAAGTCAGTGTCAGGGTATATCAGATGACTTATCTTTCCCGAGTCTCTCATACCCCTCGTCAATGACACCTTTTCATAAACAAATGAGGTAGAATTGTGCATTGGTTAGTGTTTTCAGCGGCAGCAGCAGCAGCAGTAGCTGTGGTTAATTGGTCTTAGAATCTATTCCTCCCATCCTCCCACTGATAGGACGTTCCCATTGCAGATACTTCCTCGAGTGGCGGTGACGGCATGTTTTCCATGATGAAGCCAGGGCCAATGCCTGGGGTAAGTCTTCTAGGAGGATGTGTAGAGGGACAATCACTGGTTGCTTGATCCCCTACCGTCGCTGATGCCCCATCCGGAGTGCCAGAAGAAGGATAATTACAGCGACTTTTGCCCTTGTGGGAAGTGGGCAGATAGGCGCTTATAAAAAGAAGCTAAAAGACAGTTGCTTAACCACACGCAACTGGCTTTTTCTAAATGGTGTCTGCCCGGTTGACACCATCCGTCTTCTTTGATGAACAGGAGTGGCTTGAGAGAGTTGAGGGTCCCTCTCGTTCCTAGCATTCCACTGAAATGTTGCGTGCCCACCGGCCTCAATGCCCGCAAGAGTATCTGCGGTTATATTTCCACACTTTTTCACTTTATCTCTCGTTACAAACTTCGATGGAGATGCCCTCGTTGGTATTTCGCTTTAAATGCAAGAGGGTCGGGGTGGGAATTATGTACGTTTGTCTGCTGCCGCTCGCCATTGCACCTGTTTCATCACATTCTGATGGAAAGAATCGCCCATAACTCTCTCTCTCATATTTCTTTTCACACCGTTCGTAATTTTGTCCGACTCTTTTCTCCTCCTATTCAACCTGATCGCCAGCAACTGCTATACCCATAGAATTGACGCGTCAATTCCATAGGATAAAAATGGAAATCTTGCCACCTACTCTCTTACACTCCTGACTCAATATTGACACATATCTACTCTAAACCTTGAGCCTCGGTCGTCACAGGGTTTCATTGCCCTAGCTAAGGATTACGATTATGCCCCCTTACCCATTCGGCTCCAAATATCCACCATTTGCCTGGTTGCTAGCGGCCTGCCGCCTACCCGAGTGGAAACTCCTCTTCTGACTGCAGCGAAGTTGAGCCACATTGGCTGTGGTAAGTCACAGGATGGAGTCCTGATTTATTTTGCCTTCACGGTCGCTGCTCCACGCTGTATATACCCGTGGTTCAATATACCCCACTGTACAGGGATTACGCGCTGTCCCCCGTTCGGAGGCTGTTTTTTAATTAATAGCGACTCACAGAGCGCCGAGTTCTCTTAGGGCATTGTCATCTCGACACCCCCTTCTTTCGCAGTATCCGTGACACCACGGCTACTGCGACTCTGGTCGATGTCGAGATTGTCTGCCTGATTTCTAGACATGTAGCGATTGCGGGTAATGAGCGCTTTGTTGGGGGTTAGGGGTTTAAGACTGTCTGAACAGACTGAGCAACCGGATCGGCATTTCGTACTGGCTACATGAAAGAGATCAGGGTAGCTCTCCGAGCTGCATGATAGAGAAGATAGCAGCATGAAGCTGCGTGTCACATCGCCGCGACTGTTCGTGGGGACCTATCTCCCATTCTGAGTCCATTTTTGTATCGCCTCCAAAAAGAACTCATACGCGGGTCTCACCAGCTTTTGGTTCAATCTCCTATTTTGGGGGATTTTGTGAGCGGTGTCTACCTCAGTACTGAGGGCTGGGTCGCGACCGCCTGCCCCAGGTCATTGGTAAGAGGACTCCAGCACACAGGAATGCGATGTGATATAGTAGTAGATTTTTTGAAGCCGGGGCCTAGTGAATAATAGTTTTTAATTATTGGTAGCACGCTCCTGGCACCTGAGCGTGCCCTGTAGATGTTTTTCTTTATTATTTCAGTTTTAGATTGACTTAGCCAGAAAAATTATCAATCCCTGTGTTTTTTGATTTGACGTAAAACCGTAGGTCCTCTCTGAAAGATAAGAGCCTCAAAAAGAGAGTACACAGATCGGTGGCAAAACACTTAACCACAAGTTATTTTCTTCCCACCTTCATCCAGTATCCACCACAAGGTTCGCCATCATTTTTGGGACCCCAAATTGGCCCTTCATAGCGATTTAGGGCTGTAATGAGAAACCCTCAACATATACGAACAACATCCCCTGGCGTCTTGGTCGAACTCGTCTCTCAAATACTTGTTCACATATTCAACCAACCTTTTACAATATCTTTCCATCGCTTCACACACCCGCTTATAAACTTTTATTCTCATCACAGTGTCCCTCCCCAAGGAGGTGACCCGTGTAGACTGTTACACCTTGTACCTGGATGAGTGGCACGCATTTCCGGCAGTCTAAAGCTAGATTGAGACTGCCTGGCTTTTATTCCTTCCTGACGTTTCAATTTGCCCCCTTTTTCCCGCCACTTTCTTCACTTGCCTCTCCTCACCTATTTTTTTATGGGCTTACCCGCAAGGGGATGTGATGTGCACTGCATTGGGAGTCTTGTGTTCCCTCCCTGCCCCAACGTGCAGTTTTTCCTCCCGACCCGGATACCTATAGGATGATCTTCCGCACATTTTCACTTCCTCTAGCTTCACCACTTTCTTGAGATCCCTCCTTACAAACTTTGATATGGCCCCCGTTGGTATTTGGCTTAAAATTCGAGGGGGGGGGGATATGTCCGTCTAAATGTGCAGGCTAGTCTCAGACTTGCTTTCAATAATTCAGATCTTATCGGTTCACTCCCCTTGCTTTCCTTTGGAGGAGGCGTGGAACGTTTGACCAGCGTGCGTTTAAGGTGGTCTTGAATGGTGCCAAGACGGTTCTACCAGCACCCTCTGCGCTCGCTCCGGATATGGCTCTCATTGCGAGCGTTAAACTTTTGCCAACGATGCGAGAATAATCTTGATGGTACCTCATGAAACGGTCCTTGTTGCCCTTTCACAAGATCAAGTAATTTAGGGGGCTATGCCCTTGTTGGTATTTGGTGTAAGTGAGGTATGCTGATGATACCACCCCGTTGGCAACCACATTTGACAAATTAAACATGTCAACGGAACAACTAGAAGTGGGGGCTCAATATCAACAGCAACAAGTGTAATGTATTGTCCCCAGCTGATGTGAAATATCCCAATAGGCGGTAATGTGATGGAGAAGGTAGATCAATTTGTTTTTCTAGGAAGTGTTATCCCTGGATCTTCAGACGATGTAAGAAGGAGAATAGCCATGGCTGCTGTGGCATTTGGCATTTGTGTGGTCCAGAAGAGATTTACCACAGAAGTTAAAGATAAGATTATATGAAAGTTTAATAGTTCCCATTGCCATTTATGCTTCAGAAACCTGGACTCTGCTCGCTGAAGATTGGAGGAGACTGAATGCTTTTGAAATGAGGTGCCTCAGGAGTATCATCGGCACCAATTGGAGACAGAAGGACAAATGTTAGTGTAAGAGAAGAATTGAATATGGAGGATACCATTACAGATGTAATCAGAAGGAAGAGAATCGAGTGGTTTGGGCATGTTATGAGAAGACTGCCAGAAAGCTATGTACGACAAGCCTATATAGGCAGCTTTCAAGGTAGGAGACCAAGAGGTAGACCACCCCAGAGATGGGGGGGGGAGGGACCAGATTCCTGTGGATGTTGGGCTGCCTTTGAACGAGTGTGAACAGCTGGCTCAGGGCAGAGTGGACTAGGGGGAGAGACAGCAGGCAGACGCAGAGCAAGGTCTCGTTATGACCTGCGACTTAAGTCAAGTCAGTCGAGCCCTTGTTGGCACTCGCCAGAATAGAAACTAAAAAAAAAAATATCGAGATCAATTATCCCGGTAAGTCTCAAACAGGATTCCAGACGCGTAGAGGGCGGATGTTTCTATGGTGCCCACACCCACGATTCTCAGAGTGTGTGGATTCTGACTGAAAATGGAACTAAAGCTGCTTCGCTCCAGAAGGCTAGATCTTAACTTGGAGGGAATCATGACGCCCACTCCCAGGCAGGAACCTCAAATGGAAGGAGAACAAATATAGTTAAGTGTGTATCTTCCTGAAAAGGCCCTTGAGACCGGCGGGGGGTTCCTCCGGTAGACGGATACCCTCGGAAGGGAAGAAGACTAAAACTAGGAACTTCTCGCCTAAAAATAAATTTCGTGCTTCTAAACCGTCCGATCCCTTCATTCTGAGTTTCCCGGGGCATCTACGAGCCCGCTGGCTTTAAATGCTTTTTGGTTTTCCATGGACAAATTTGGTTGTTGATGGCCTTATACCACGTCAGCGCTTGAGTGTATCTTTGTTTCTTAGTAGAGAACTCTACCATGAACTTAGTAAGAGGGGATTGTGTATACTAATGACAGCAATGAAAAGCTGGCCGACCAGGGGGCAGTTAGGATTGACGTGTGAGGAAAGGATGTAGGGTATCGATCCCCAACACACACACGTTTGACATGGACAAACTCCCTGAGTTGGTGCCTGCCTGCTGGCTGGTACACCCCCGCTCTTGGCCGTTGCTCTAAATTTTGAGAAAGAAAATCTTGATTTATCCCCGTTCCCCTCTAGGTGAATATGTGTGCTTTATATGGGAGGTTATCTCCATGAAAGTGAACACTCCCAGTCAAATTTCGCTGGACTGCTGCACGAGATGTCCCCTCGGTGGTGCTTGGAGCATTCAAATGACTGACATCTCAGTCGAGGAGTTTAATGGAAACCGTGGAGTTCTCCGGCATCTTTATCGCGGTGGGTCTGGTTGCTTCTATTCCTCGAACAGCTAGCCATTTTGCATGCCGAGCCTCTTCGCGGTACTCGGGGAGTTAGAGACGCACCTTAGAGTAAAGCGACGCGTCTATAAATACCGTCCATGCGATTTCGTCGGGCAAAGGTCAGATTCCGTTTGGTTTCGACCATGCTCTTCATGGCGGTCATAAGTGTTTTTTTCACTTATTGGGAGAAACCCATATGAAAGCGTGTGTCAAAAAGATTTGGGGTAACTTTACTCAGCCCTCCCCCCCACACCTCCCTTCTCGTGTGCCTACTATATCTGAACCCGAGTTCGTGTTGGAATCCTTCACCTCTAGGATTCCAAGGGCGTTGCCCAGTCGTTGAGGGCCTCCAATGTTCAGTCTCTCTAATTGTGCGAATACTGCCCCATGTCCGCACGATATGCCATAGGTCAAGCTTCGACATCTATACAAAGAGGACTTGGCCTTTCTGTTAGCTTATTTCAACAAGATATGGTCGGAGGATATCTTTCTCAGAATATTGGCGAATGGCTGCCGGTACGAGATCCTTCCACCCAATTTCTTCTAAACTTTTGTGTGTAGAAGTTGATATGTGTCGGGTTAGCCCTATTTCCTGCTCAACTGAGGTGACATTTGTGCAGTGTGACTAATGTAAGTTTCACTCCACCTCTGATGTTATCTGCCAGGCTTTCCTTCGCAGGCAGCACTTCGCTGCGCATTTTTTGATAGAGAAAAGCCCCTTGATACCGCGTGACTCAGCGCTATAATGACCACCCTTCATTCTATGAGGCCGTTTAGTTAGATTTTTCCGTGGACCTGTCGGTGGAAAAGAGCCGCAGATCCTCTTCCAAGCATTGGGGCCGGATAGGTAAATGCCATCTGATGGGCCCTTTCCTTTACCTATCTGCGAAGACTGCTTGGAATCCCAGAGGGGCACTTTTTGGTTGAATGTTTTAGCCTAGGGGAGCTTCGTGCGTGATACCTAGCCCGGAACCTTGAGGAGAGGGGGTCACTACCCCTTGTCCCTGGTGCTGGCTGCAAGTTTGGATCACTGAGGAACTCTGTCCTTCCTTGGAGACTCGGTCGTGTCTAAATAGTTATTTTAATTGTTTTGTTTTTTTAAAGATATTGCTAAATGTTTTTTTTGGCGGCCACCAGGTTTGCGATGCAAAATTAAGAAATAAAAACGAAAGCACCAGGGATAAGGCCTCGTCGAGACGAAAGGTGCTGCGAGAGCGATACTAGTGTGTTCCCCCCCCCCCCAATCAAGGGGAAACTACCTTTTCATAGGAGAGCCCTCGTTCCCCTTCGGGACAGTGTGGAGTCCGGCGCAGGAGAAAGGCGCGTGCGAGACGAGAGGATGGAAAAAGAGACTCGTTGTTGGCTGCGCGTGGACGGAATTCCCTCTGCTTACGCCAACAGGCGATTAGCTCCGTAGAGCGCCCATCAACCAAGGAAAGTTTGAAAGAAGAAGCACGCGTCTTGAAGACACGAAGAGAAAGCTTTCGTCTCCACTGGGATTGAACCCAGTACCTAGGCGATCCCCTGCATGTGAATTTGTTTTTCGGACAGTCATTCTATCAGTATTTAGTTGCCCAAACCGCCTTTTTTTTTTCAATGGGTGGGTGGTAAATATGACCTTATTTACTTGTAGGAATTTTCCATGAGCGGGGGTCCCGATGGGCCCATGAGTGGCCCCATGGGACCCAGCGGGATGGGGCCCGTTATGAACGGGGACGGTCTGGATGGTATGAAGAGTTCTCCAGCTAATGGCCCTGGCACGCCGAGAGATGACGGGGCGGCTATGGGAGAATACAATTTGCCTGGCTTTGGCGGACCCCCGGAAAGTGTAAGTAGTCAACCTCGAGTCCTGCTTTTTCCCATCTAATTGACTCTTCTTCCCCCCGTGTGGGTGAGTCGAAGGGGGGATAGAGTCGTGTGTGTGACCGTTGCGCAGATAGTGATTTATGAATACATCTTCGTTATTTGAGCAGATATAATTTTGTTCTCTGTTGGGTATTTTTTCAATCGTAGGGTGTAGTTCTGGGTGGCAGATACTTTTAAGTGTGAAAGTGGCGTGTTTGTCCATTGTAGCTGTATAATTTTCCTACTTTTAGGTCTGAAAATTGTATTAATTTTCCCCCCTTTTTGTGTATTTTATGTGAATATTAAAAAAAAATACTAAGAATCGTCCGTGTTTTTATTTTGGCTGATGCATTTTTTTCTTTATTTGAAAATATTTACATACGTTTTGCCAAATCAAAGATCGTAAACTATTAATGTAAAACATTTTTATTTGCAATTATTTATTTTATTTCACCTAGTCGGGAACTAGATTAGTACTGCTGCGTTTTCATCCAGTTTTATAGTAATGGGTTTACGGTCTTTGAGAAAGGGTTGTGCAGACCAGTTTTGCTTCTTTTTTGAGTTTTCTTTGAAGTTTGTTTTGTCTTGCTTTCAAATCCCGTCCTTTCCAGTCCTTCCTTTTTTCTTTTTCTTTTTTTTTCTTTTTTTTTTTTACCTTCAGCACGTTTCTTCTCACAGAGAAAGGGGACATGGAATCTATTTTCCATCACCTTCCTCTACTGCATGTTTATCTTAATTTTAATATGTTCCTATTTCTTTTTGGCTTTAAAAAAAAAAAACGTTGCATTCTTATCTGTTTCTAAATTATTGTTTATTTCCTAACCTTTGCCCCTTTTTTTTTCTTATTTTGAATTCTTTACCTTTTAATCTAGTTAGTGTGCTTTATTTCGGTCTTGTTACTTGCATCCCACAATTCTCTTTCTTTTTATTTGCAGTCAATCCTCATTCAGTTTGTGTATCTTTAGACCATAGCCCAGATGCTATTGTTTCCTGCTGAGACGTTTGTGTGTGTGTGTGTGTGTGTATGTAATATATATATATATGCATTTGTTTGTGGCGCTCTCCGTGTTAATACCTCATGCTTTGCCAACTCTTTGCGCATTGTTGTAAATATGAGTACCCTTATGCGGTTTGTTCCCCTATTAACCAGGCTTGTTTTTTTATAGTCTTAGCTTCTCATAAATTTTAGTTGTTAACGAGCCTTTGAGAAATATAAACGAACCGTAGTTCTTGAAAACACCTTGTTCCTCCTTTCTGCTTGCTTATACGCTGCCTTAGTCTAGTCTTCTCGTCCTGCTGTTATTTGCTTTAAGTTTTAAGAGTAGGAGTGTCTTAATTTGGCTTTGTGGCCGCTTTCGCAGTTTTTTGTCTCTGTGTGTGTGTGTGTGTAACATCTACGACCAGTCTTTCAGGTTCTTCCTTCGAAAGTATATAATGTTCACTTTAACGCCCCGAAGTTGATGAGATTTCTAATTAAAAATCACACATTTTTTGCCTTTGCTTCGTCAGATTTGGTCTACATTTGCGTTTCCTTTTTGAAGTACAACGTTTTCCTATGAAAATGTTGTGTGGAATTTGGGATAAAGTTTTTAAAATTGTGTACTGGAGATTAATATAATTTTGTGATAGGCCTGCTATTAAATTGGCTACGTTGCATACACCAGTTAATATATAATTAAGAGTCGCTTTATTATTTTGGTGCTATTTCTTGGTCATAACCCTATCGATGAACGGAAAATAGGTAAATTAAGTTTCTTTGTCTAATGCCAGGGTATTTGAATGCATCAAAGTCCAGATTTTAGGAGATTCTAGCATTACAATTCGCTTTTGCTCTTCAGTGCTATCAACCTCTTTCTTATCCTTTAAGGCCTTAGCAAGTTCTCAAAGTCAGTTCTCTCCATTTACTGGAAAATCACGGTGTCTCTTCTTGGTTTCTTTTCCGATATTTCGTAGTAATCTGCCAAGTGGTTTATTTTCCCCCCTATGGTTTTTCTCTTTCTCGGTTTGCCCCCCCCTCCTCCCCCCTCCCCCTCATCTTGATCCGAAAATCTTAAACTGAAAATAAATTCGTCACAACACTTTAAGGGCCGGCAGTCGATTTTCTGCAGGGTATCGCTTCACAAGTGAAAGGTGATGTACGAACTAAAATGGTTGGTTGAATTTCATGTGTTTTTTTTTGACGGTTACAATAGTGTCTGGGCTATCAATTAATCCCAATAGGTTGTCATAGAATATTGAATGTATTATTCGATAATTTAAGACTTATTTTCTTCAACTGCGTTTGATCTGCACTTCCCTTTTATATATTTAATTAAAACGTAGCTGCTATATGTTTGATTTTTTTTTTTTTTTTGGATTTGATGATGATAATAATAATTGACGATTCCTTAACCTGTTTGCATCCCGTTGTGGACTTTCCTAGTATTTAATCATTAATTAATTCCGATTGAAACCCACTAAGCAAACGGGTCGACAGCAACTAGGCTTGTGGGTGCAAGTGAATGAGGAGGAGAGCTAGGAGCTGTTATGGGTGGGGAAGGGTCGACGCTTCGTCGTAAGGCGGGTGCTGGTTCTTCCACTCGCCCCACGCTCACCTCTTTCCACTTTTGACCTTAGGACCTAAACGGCCGCGAACACTCCTTAGGAACTTCCTTAGGCATCCTTTGAGAGCAGGCGTGACAATGGTTGCTTGAGGACTCGGTTAAGAGTGACCCCTTGTGAGTATTCCTCCTCATTACTCAGGGAAAGGCCCCAGGGAAGAAGACAGGAGGGAGCGGGGTGGCGCGTTCCTCCCACTCAACCCCCCCCCTCCTTTGTTCCTACTCTCCCATCCCACCTCTGCCCCCTCCTCGTCTTGCCGGGAGCCTGCTTTGGGTGCCTCTCCCTGAGAACCGGTGTGGGGCTCTGCCTGTCAGCCTATGTTTTGTCTGTCTCTTTTTGCCTCCTTATTTACTACAGCCGTATCTTCGAAGGGCGTTTGTGGAACCTAAATGTCGCTCTCCCCTACACCTCCCACCCTTGTGAATGCGCATTTTTAACAACCCGCATCATTCCTGGATTCTTCGTGGCGAAGAGCGAGGTCGCTGGATTGGACGCGGGAAGGCAAGGGCTTCGATCTTTTGCTTCCCGATCCTTTCTCCTTCCCGCCTTCGCTACCCTCCCTAACAGGGTTTCAGGTTATCTTTTACGGAATCGCCGCGGAGCCCTTTGAAGCTGCGACCTCTATACTCTCACACTTCCGAATCCACATTCGTGATGAACATACACAAGCTTTTTTTGGGGTAGTTGTCCACTTTCCCTTTTCCGCATCCCAATTTCTTGGGAGGATGTTCTAGCACTCGAGAGATGAACACAAGATTTAGCGCCACAATTTTTTCTCTCACTGTTGTTGGTAGCCCAAACACTGATTTAACCTATTGAATTTCACTTATTCTAGATGAATTTTTCATTTACTTATGAAGCGAAACGGAGAATCGTCTTTTTTTGTTGTTTTTTTAATAAAAGGTCTTTATGAAATGTCTGTTTTGCTAAAACCCGATTGTGATAGGGAGGTGAAACAGTCATTTCATATAATGCAACCTACTTATATAACTTAGAGGGAAGGATGGGGCATAGGTACTGGTAACATCTTTTGTAGATATCGTACACCAGAGTATTTATTTGACACGAAACATGCTTGTGTATTTATCTTAATTTACTGACGTTGATTCTTGTAAGTTATTGAACTCGCCTTGTATTTTGAGTGGTCAGTAAGTAGTCTTAACTGTATGTACCCAATGGTTATTTTTAATCATCGCAGCTGCTCCTCTCTTTTGTACCAATTTTATATTTTCTTCATTTAATATTGTCTGTTTTTACGTGAAATACATTAATTTTGATAGATTATTCTTTACTCACTGATGTTATCACGTTTATTTCTTATCAAGTTCTTGCTCTGCACCCTTCACTCTTTACCCCAGTATCCAGCAGGGAAGAATTGATTTATGCATATCTTTTATATTTTTTTCTTTAGTATTATTTTGTTGCTTTCCCTTCCTTTTTTGGATGGGTTTTCCGTCGACCTCTCCATGGACGAACTCCGGACTCTGGGACCTCAAATTTCCATCCTCTTTCAATACTATTAAGATGACAAACCATCTATCAAAATTTATATAGTATACCTACACCGTTTTCTGCAAACCACCACCTCACCTGCCGCCGTTTACTTACTGTTTTTGTCACTCTTTGATTAATTTTCCTTCACGTCTGCATTTAGTTTATGCGACACAGGCCATTTGGCAGGATCCGGTTTTATTGATGGGTTCGCCGCCATCCCCCAGCGATTGTAAGCGAGGGTTGTGTTCCTCGTGACACTAGGAGTCTGCTTTTCTCCACCTCTACTCTTACTTCTACAATTCCGACTGGCCCCGTGTCGCCTTTCATGCTTATTTCTTTCTCCTCTCTGCCCAGCGAATGTCAGCGACTGAAAAGAAGCCTGCGGTGAAGGGTTTTGTTTTTCATTAACTATTATTTATCTGCTTCTTAATTATGCAGATATTCTCTCTCGCTAAAAGCTTCCTCTCCTTATAACTTGCTGGTAGATTTTCCGAATGAGCTACGGGATTTGTTTACACCCACTCGCTGAGAGATTTGGGCTGTTTTCGTTGTAGTCAATAAACACCATTAACGCTCCAGCACTTTTGATAAGAGGAAACTTAAAGAATCTTGTCAAATCGAATTAATTTTTTATGATTATTGGCAAATTTGCATTTGTATTCTTGTGCCATATGATTGATCACAATTCATCTAACCTATGTAAGTGCTCACATTAATGTATAGATATCTCCAACTAACTGGTTCTCAGCCTACCATTCGTTTTTAGC
This sequence comes from Ceratothoa steindachneri, assembly GCA_963969495.1. NCBI lineage: Eukaryota > Metazoa > Arthropoda > Malacostraca > Isopoda > Cymothoidae > Ceratothoa > Ceratothoa steindachneri. Next base: position 123,276,109 of record OZ018327.1, read on the forward strand.
CTAGTTTTGCCTTTATCAGTGAGAAGACACTTTTTAACTAGTAGTGACTAGTATCATGACACAGACTAGTTGTATAGTTAAATGTAGTATTTGATATTTAGCTCGAGATTGGACTACTAACCCTGTTTTCGCAATGCTTCGACGCCACTAGCAACGCTTCACCAATCTATCCCCTAATGCTCGATACTCCTATTTCTAATTCCCCTTAGCTCAGTTCCGGCCCCTAAGTGTTATCCCATTTTCTGCAGGACCAGAATGAGTCTGCAGCCATCTTAAAGATTAAGGAAACGATGCAAGAAGAGGCGAAGCGATTTGAGAAAGATGTCCCCTCCGAGCACTCAGAGTACTACATGCCCTGAGGGGGCACCGCTACAGGACCCCCTTACCCCTCAGCGGAAGCACTATACTATTACCACCACCGTCGCTCCCCTCTCGAATATCGCCGCCGCCTCCCCTCTCCGCTATCTCACCACCCTCCATAACCGCCTCCCCCCACCTGCTGAATGATGCTGACCTCTGAATGACTTATCTACCCAGGGACTTACGGGTAGATGACCTCCGTTGATTCACTATGTCCGAGCTGCCACAATCTCCATCCCTTCCCCTCTCTCCAAGCAGTGGCGGCCGAGACATTTTTCTTTCTTTGTATTTATTGTTGTTAAACGAGACCGCGCAGTTCGCTACTCGAGAATGAGGGACGCCACGGGGAGAGCCGGCGATACCGAACGAGAGGGAGTGGCAGAGTGAGAGAGAGCTGGGTTATCTACTCTCGAAGGTTGCGTAAATCTGAATCAAAACGAGACTAAACGTGTTGATGCAGGCTTCGAATGTTTTCTAGATTATTAGCGTTATTTCTGTCATTACTATTTATCATTTATTATTCAATCTTTTCTCGAAGCTTTCACCGTAATTTCATATTATTGAAATAAAAAAAAATGAATCACCAGAAAAATGTACTTGAATAAAGGTTTATAAAATGAATATATTTGAATATAGGCGTCTTGTATCATATCTTTTGTACGTCATATATATATATATATATATACATATATTATTAGAACTAGGCCTATGTGGTATAAATCTAAAGATTAAAACCATAAAAATGTGTAGGCCCGTTTTTCCTGTATTTATATGAAATTATGTATATGTATATATTATCATATATGCATATATATTTCTATGAAGTTTATATAAAGATTTATATACATTCTGGAAGGGGACAAACAGAAAAAAACAGCTATTTGTTACAAGTCCATTTCATGTAATTCTCTGTGCTTTTGTGTGTATTATTAATTGAATTTCAATGCTTATTTAAATGTACCCTTTATTTTGGCGCCAAATGAACCGCCCCTCACAAACTGCATAATATGGATTCTAGGCCGTTGTTGGTGTATCGGTCGAATGAGGACCACCTCAGTGTGTGATACGAGGGATCGATCCGTGAAATGCGTGTTCATGTGCGTGTTGCAAAGGAGAGTCCCTGGATCAAGGGTTTGGTACTCTTGCTTTCTTTTCTATTTAGTTCCTCAGTGACGAGCACCGTGTAGCTCTGGGTACCTCTGTGACATCCTGTCGATGGAACTTCGCTGCCTTACAAGACTCGTTCGCGTGTGAATTCGAAGAGAGGGGAAAATGAACGTCGGTTTCTTCTTATTTTCCAATCCCCGCTCTGCGTTCTCGTAAGGAGCGATCATAATGCAAAGGGATTAGTGTGCGCGCAGTGCAAAGTGCGTTTTGCATTATTTTTACAAAGCAAAATAAATGTAATTTCTTACAAAGACTCAATCAGAGACTCTTGTTAGTTTCTTATGACTGAAAAAAAAAAACGTTTTAAGGTTTGGAGATACTTTTTAAATCTGCTCTGTACAGTTCTCTACAAATGTCGTAGTGATAGGAAATAATTTATTTGTCATGTCCAAATTTTCATCATCTATAACGTACATATATATATGTATATTTCACAATTGGCTTTGGTTCATTTCTTCCTGAAGTGTCTCTGCCCTCCTCTCCCCTTGCATAATCACTGGTATCTTATTCTTCTTTCATTCCTTATTTCTTTTCCCAACAATCCCTGCAATGGGCGAATGAACGCCCGTAATTGACCCAAACGCTCTGTCCATGACGAATGCCCTCCATGGGCCCCCCCACCCCCACCCCCATTCTCGACATCTTATGAGGAGGAAGGCGAGCGAATGAGTAGTGAGAGCACGTCGAACTCACGCAATTCCTAGATCAGGAATGGGGTGAGTGACGGCCGCGGAGGGTCGCTAACCTACTAACGCCGACAACGAGGAAGGAGTACGAGATCTTCGTTGCATCAGAACCCTCCGGCGAGGCAACTCCACGCCCTTCCCCCCCCCCCCCCCCCTCTTCCCCGACCACTGCGAGGTGGTGGGTGGTCAGCTCGACTCATACCATCTCGGCTCTCTCCCTAAGTACTTTTGCCCGCCTTCCCGATTCGTTCTGACCAACCCATGTACAGTAGGTTTAGCAGACATAGCCGATTATGTGTAGCAGTTTTCAATAAAATGGCCAAGGCGTTAAAATTGTTTTTTTGTTTTTTTTCACGGTGGTGGAAGAGATGGGTATCGAGCGAAATGTGGGTGGCAAACTTGTTCTTCCCCACTTTTAATTTCTCTTCGAATTCCAAACTCAATACACACAAGGGAGTATCCGACACAAAGTTTGTAAGGAAGTGGTTGAAGTTAGAGAAAGTGAAAATGTGCGGAAGAGATATAGCCGCAGGCCGAGGGGAAATCTGCCATCGCCTTGCGCGTACGAAAAAGGAGGGGGAGGAGCCATCCACCAAACCCTGCCCCGAACAAGAATTAATAGATGGGACTAACCTGTGAAATTAGTCGCATGCCAATAAAATTGCAAAAAGTGTTGAATAGAGTGGATAGGTTTATTATTAATTGGAGCACGGTCTATGCCACTAAGAGATAGAAAAAGTGGCATGACCAAAGGGTACCAGGCTCTAAATTACAAAAAGTAGCGGTAAAGTTAAAATAAACAATAAGCGAGACCGGGGGCAATAAACAAATGGCATTCCCCGGCATAACTAAATTAAATTCGAAAACAGCGTGGGGATGACTATTGTCTCTCACCAAGGCAAAAAGACGCTCATACAAACGTTTCCTACTATCTAACCAACTTATGGATTATAACCTAGGGAGCTTCAGTCGAAGATGGATAGCCAAGGGATCATTGACAGCCAAAACGCCACTTATGGTCGATTGCCTTTTTTTTTGCACTAATCCTATCTTCCGATTTATAAAAGAGAGAAAAAAGTATTATAAATCGGAAGATAGGATTAGTGCAAAAAAAGGCAATCGACCAAAAAATACAATGATAAAGGAGACGAGCATAAGTGGCGTTTTGGCTGTCAATGATTCCCTGGCTATCCATCTTCGACTGAAGCTCTCTAGGTTATAATCCATAAGTTGGTTAGATAGTAGGAAGAAACGACGTTAAAAGATCATCTAAATATGCAGGAATAACATTCACAGCGTCACTTGCAGAGTGTGAAGGAATGGCAAACATGATAAAATAACCCCGTAAATGGGGCAGTGATTTGCCATCCTGGCCGCCGTGCTGACGGGATCCAGCGCTCCGTCCGGTCCCAGCTTAGCCTCCCTTCCTTCCTTCAGATAGCCCGATTTCTCCCCTACCTAGTCGCTTTTCATACAACCTCTCCCACAACTTTCTCTGGTCAGCCTCTAATTTCACAGGGTAGAATGCTGACCTTCTTCTCAAGCCAAACACCCCGGATCGGGGCTGGGGGGGGAGGAGACATTGTTCCCTAACCCCTCAGCTCCGGTTCGGGATGGGGTTTTTTTAGCAACCTGCTTCATCCCCACCCACATCTTCCTCACATCCCTTTTCCTCTCCTCTTCACAACCTGTATTTTTTGCGCCGTGTCCGGGGTGGAGCCGCCATGCCGGGGGACTGCCGGGCCACCGGGCGGGAGGGGTGGTCCCGAATGGCGGCGCCTGGCTCTGCCGGGCTTGTGGGCGCCTCTCGCAGTGCGGGCAGCTGTGAGAGGTGGTGAGCTGTTGCGTCCCGTAATCAAAAGAGGGTCACCATGCCCATGTATGAAAAAAAACAAAAACCCCAACCCCCAACTTCCCCAAGAACATCTACGGAGCCGCCCTCGGGCGGCTCCACCGAGAAGGTGGAGGTCCCCCCCCTTGTGCTTGCGCAGGGGACCCTCCATGATTCTTTAACCGGAGAGGAGGCTTGCTCCTCTCCTGCGGGTGTGGGGGACTCCCCCTCGCCCCCTTCTCTGGAGGTGCTTTCGGGCACCTCCCTATCTCCAGCGGCAGTCCCTCCTTTGCTTTCTAGGGGGACTGCCAAGAGGGCCAGCGGGCAGCCCATTGCCGACCGCCCCTCGTGCAAGCGGCTCGGTAGGGCAAGCCCCCTTGGGGGGGAGAGGGAGGCCGGGCCCCTTCGGTCGCTTCCCTCAAAAGACCTGCTGGCGGGAATTTTGAACCTTGCTGGGGTCAGGGCCTGTGCCTCCCCACACCACCTGACTAGTGACAATACTGCCAAGGGGACCTGCGATGTCCTGGGAGGGGATGGCCAACTGGAGGCCCCTCCTGTGATAGACATGGTCCTTGAGGAGACCCAGCCCCAGACGGTAGGGCCTTCCATGGGGGGGAATTCGGGCTCGGCGCCAAGCACCGAACCCGAATCCGCCCCTATGCAAGGTCCTCCTCAAATGGCTGAGGGCTCCGAGGCAGTAGAAGGAGGGGAGGGATCTCCTCCGACAGGTGCCCCTACGACAACCAGGACCTTCTCCATTTCGGAGAGGGACCTGGCTGAGGCTGGTCCATCTGGCCTGGGGACTTCTGCCGGCGGAGGTGAAAAGCGGGTTCATTCCCCGCCCTCCTCTCCTAAAAAGAAAAAGACTAAAAAGACTCAAAAGACGAAGAAGACTCGGGGCTCCTCTCCATCCGCGGGGGCTGCGGGGACGGATGGGTCTGCTACCACTTTGGTAGGCGACCAAGCCAAGATCGGCACATCCGGCCCCTCTACCCCCTCGTGTGCGGAGCCCATGACTACGACTAAGACCAAGAATGCACAGGGCGGAGCCTCGATGACATCGGGGCCCCTGATTCAGAGGTTACCTGGCGTTTTCGAGCCCGCTGGCTTCAAACGCTTCCTCGTTATTCGCTCCACTGATGGCACCATGTTGTCCAAGGGCAACATGATCCATCAGAGGAGAGGATTAGCTAGTGCAATTGGTAGAGAGCCGAAGGTAACCCGTTTCTCGGACGGGAGCCTTCTGGCGAATGCGGCGAATCCCGCCGAGGCGGCCAAGATAAGTGCTCTTCGGACACTTCATGGCACCCCGGTGAGTGTGACGCCGCACTCTACCATGAACTTTGTGAAAGGAGTAGTTTATGCGAGGGAACTCGTTGACTACTCCATTGAGGACATCACCCTAGAGCTGGCCGACCATGGGGCGGTCAAGGTCGAACGTGTGATGAGAAAACAGGGAGGGGCCTCGAGACCCACCCCTACACTCTTCGTCACGTTCGACTGTGACAAGCTCCCTGAGTCGGTGCGTGCCGGTTGGTACCGCTACCGCGTGAAGGCATTCGTGCCACTGCCGCGGCGGTGCTATTACTGCCACCGCTTCGGCCATACGAATCGATCATGTAGACGTGCAAAATCGGGGTCACCCGAAGTCTGTGTAAATTGCTCCAAGGTCGCACACGATAAGTCCAAATCGTGTGTGGCCAAGTGTGTCAATTGCGGAGAGCCGCACCCTGCTTCTTCAAAGCAATGTGGTGCATATCTCCTTGAGAAAGAAATCCTGGCCGTTCAGGCCCAGGATCGACTCTCATTCCGCGAGGCAAAGGACTTGGTCCTGGCGCGCCCGGCTCTGCCTGGGACGTCATATGCCTCAATAGTTAGAAAGGCACCCTCTGCTCCTGGCCCATCCAGGCCAACGAGCAATGTTGTTTCCGCGCCCATTCGGAGCCCTTCTGTGGGCTCTACCCAACCTGGGCGCTCCCCTGGTAAAGCTGGCGGCAAAAAGGGTTCATACCCTGCCCCGGCTAAAACCAGGGCTCCCCCCTCTTCCCCCAGCGTGACCGTTTCGCGTAAAGCGAAACGGCCACGCGCCTCCACCGAGTCGTTAGACTCACAGGAGGCAACACCCCTGAAGATGGTCGCTAGGCCATCTTCCGGGGTTCCTAAAGCTGTTCCCCGAAAGGAAGACAGCAACAAAGGAGCTTCGGCCCCTTTGCCCACGCCCCGAGGTGGAGCGAGTGGCTCGGAGACGGTGGTTCCTCGAAAAGAGGGCCCCCCTCCTCCGAAGCCGCAACGCCCGCCTAAAGTTTCGAGGCGGAGGGAGGAAAAGACTCGCATGGCGAGCCCAACCTCCCCCAATAAGTCCTCGAAGGCGACAGCGCCTTCAGCGCTTTGTCCGGCCAACAGCGCCCGGGGTTCTGCCCCCGGGAAGCGTACGGCCATTCCCGTGAGGGTCTTCAATTCGAGGAGGGCCCCCGCGTCTCCTCCGAGCTAGGCCTGGAGGGCATATTCCTTCAATGGAATTGCCGTGGACTCCGGGCCAACTGGGAGGAGCTGCGGAGGCTCGCCTCATCCCGTTCCCCGTTAGCTATTTTTTTGCAGGAGACCATGCTAGGCGCGTGCCCCCTGCCTGCCCTCCCGGGGTATAAGGGTCTTGCGACCCAACCACCGCGGGACGGCCGGGCTGGGGGATGCGCGGTTTACACCCGGCATGATGTCTCCGTTCTTCCTTTCTCTTTAGATACCTCCTTTCAGGCAGTGGCTGTGCAGCTGCACCTGGATAGGAGGTATACTATCATTTCTGCGTACATTCCACCGTCAGCTGACTTCGACGCGGGGGACTTTCGCCGCGTCGTGGCACGGTTGCCGAGGCCCTATCTCTTGCTTGGAGATCTGAACGGCAGGCATCCTCTCTGGGGAGATTACACCATAAATCCCAGGGGACAAGTCCTTGCCGATCTGATCGAAGAGCTTGAGATGGGTGTCCTAAACGTGGATGAGTTTACGCATCACTGTCCGAGAACCGCTTCATTTTCTTGCCTTGACCTATCTTTGTGCTCTTCGGATGCACAGCCTGATTTTGATTGGGGGGTGGTCGATGACCTCCATGGTAGTGATCACTTTCCCATTCAAATATCATTTTCAGGGCAACTGCCGCCTGAGAGACCACCTCGGTGGTGCTTGGCGCGGGCGCGGTGGCCTGCATTTCAGGAAATGACTGAATTCTCTATCTCAGTCAAGGAGTTTAGGTCGGTAGATGAGGCCGTCGAGTTCTTCTCCGGCATCCTCATCGCCGTGGGCCTGACTACTATTCCTAGGACGTCTGGCCGTTTTGCACGCCGACCACTCCCATGGTGGTCGGCCGAGTGTGAGACGGCCCTCAAACAGAAGCGTTATGCCTACATGCGCTATAAGCGCCGCCCGAACGATTTCACTGTCGCTGAATTTCGTCGGGCTAGGGCTAGGTTCCAGTATGTTTCGAAGCACGCCCGCCGCTCTTCTTGGCGGGCATACGTGTCTTCACTTAACGGGAAGACCCCTTTAGCTGAGGTGTGGAAGCGAGTCAAAAGGATTCGGGGCAAGTTCTCGCAGGACCCCCCTCCAGGAGAATGGGACCACAATCTCGGACCCCGCGTCCGTGGCGGAATCCTTAGCGACCGCTTTTTCCGCATTCTCTAGCCGTGATGCTGCTCCGCCAGCATTCAATGCACGTCGTGATGTCGCGGAAGGCCACCGGCTGGACTTTACCTCCAGAGGCGGAGAACCCTTCAACGACAAGTTTACTGTGAGTGAGTTGCGTTCCGCTCTCGCTTCGTGCGCGGACACCACCCATGGTCCGGACGATGTCCCGTACGCCATGCTTCGACACCTGGGTGAGCGAGGCATGGCCTTTCTATTAGATTTGTTCAACAGGATCTGGGTGGAAGGTCTCCTCCCAGACTCCTGGCGAATCGCTACTGTGCTCGCCTTTCGCAAGCCGGGGAGAGATCACTGTACTCCGACCGGTTTCCGCCCAATCTCTCTAACCTCTTGCGTGTGCAAGTTGATGGAGAAATTGGTAAATGTTAGATTAGCCTATTTCCTGGACAGCGGAGGCCATCTGTCTTCTGCACAGTGCGGCTTCCGTAAGTTCCACTCCACGTCGGATGCTCTGCTCCGACTGGAAAATGCCGTCTGCGAGGCTTTCCTTCGTAGACAGCACTACGCCACGGTGTTTTTTGATCTGGAGAAAGTCTATGATACCGCATGGCGATACGGTATCATGGAGACTCTCCACACGATGGGGGCGAGGGGACGCCTCCCAATCTTTATATCTGAATTTTTGCGAGATCGTCGATTCCGCGTACGGGTGGGGGGAGCCCTCTCCGGCCCAAAGGAGCAGGAAGAGGGTGTCCCGCAGGGAAGTGTCCTCAGTGTCACACTCTTTGCCCTGAGCATCAACGGCATCACCTCGGTGCTGCCGGAAGATGTTCTCGCTACGCTCTACGTGGACGACCTTTCGATCTCTTTTGGCGCGGCCCAGATGCCAACTCTGGAGCGCCGACTCCAACAGGCATTGAACCGCGTCTCTCGCTATGCCGAAGCGCACAGGTTTCGGTTTTCTTTGGCCAAGACTAAGGTGGTGCACTTCTGCCGCCATCCACGGCTTCACCCCGACCCAGATTTGTTTCTTAATGGGGTGCGCCTGGATGTGGTTGAGTCGCACCGTTTCCTTGGTCTTGTATTCGACCGACGCCTCACCTGGGAGGCTCACATTCGCAGCCTTAGGGTCTCTTGTACCCGCGCCATGGACATTCTCCGTTCCGTGACGTTCAGCGCTTGGGGCGCTGATAGGGCTACCGCCTTACTTTTTTATCGATCCTTTGTTCGCTCGAAGCTCGACTACGGATGCGAGTTTTATGCATCCGCAGCCGAGCGTTTATTGCGGAAGGTGGATTCGATCCACCACACCGGCCTTCGCCTTGCGACCGGTGCCTTCCGCACTTCCCCCATTGAGAGCCTGTTGGTCGATGCTGGGGAGATGCCACTCGCTCTGCGCCGCGTGCAGTGCATCACTCGCCTGTACGCGCGAGCCCGGCGCCTCCCCCAGTCGCCAACAGCTCTCACTGCATCCACAGCTGATCTCGATGGTGCCTATGCCGCCGAGAGACGCCAGTCATACCCTAAGCCCTTTGGGTTTAGGGCCAGGAAACTCCTTCGAGAGGTAGATATAGCTCTCGGGCCGGTGGCGCCCCTGGTTCTGCCCAGGACGCCACCCTGGAGGGTACCACATTTGGCTATTTGTCGCCACGCCTCTGCTCCCAAAGCTTGTACTGCGCCGGGAGTATTGCGTTCGATCTTTTTGGAGCACACATCGTGTCACGCTGGTACCGTGCCAGTGTATACGGATGGCTCCAAGTCCCAAGAGGGGGTCGGCTTCCACGCCGTATCCCCTCTTTTTGAAGTCAGCGGGGCTCTACCAGGCGCTGCGTCTGTCTTCACGGCCGAGCTGGTGGCAATACACCACTCGGTACGGGAGATTACGCGACGTGCCCGGTTCGGAGACCGGATTGTGATTTATAGCGACTCACAAAGCGCCCTGAGTGCTCTCGGGGCATTGGAATCTCCGCATCCCCTGGTTCGCGAAATCCGTGACGCCACGGTTTTGGCGAGCCGGGCAGATGTCGAGATTATCTTCTGCTGGGTTCCTGGACATGTAGGAATTGCGGGGAATGAGCGCGCCGATGAGGGCGCCAAAGAGTCCGCGAGGACTCTGCGACCGGACCAGCGTTTCGCTCTTCCTCACACCGACTACATGGCAGGAATACGGGCAGCTCTTCGGACTGCTTGGCAAAGAAGATGGGAGACGGTCGAGGGGAACTTAAAGTTGCGTGCCATTGCGCCGCGACTGTTCCCATGGACCTATCCCCCAATGCCGCGGCGGCTTCAGGTTGCTTTCTGTCGTCTTCGAATCGGACACACTCGTGTGACGCATCGTTACTTGGTGGAGCGCTCGCATGTGCCCTATTGCAACGACTGCGTCGTCCCCCAGACTGTTCGGCATATTCTTGTCGAATGTCCCAGTCTGGGTGATCTTCGCGCACGATACCTGTCTCGGTACCGGGATGGGCGGGGTCGCTACCGCCTGTCCCTTGTACTCGGGACGAGTGCGTGCACCATGACTGGTGGACTTATTGACTTTTGGGGGGAGGCCGGCCTTCTCCCCTTTATTTAAGGTTCCTTTTTTTGTTATTGTTTTGTTTTAGATTGCACTCTCCTGCACCGGGGTGAGGGGGACCTCCCCCCGCTGCCGGAGATTGCTTCGATTGTTAAATTTTTCAAATTTATATTGATTGTTAAGTTTTCATATTTTAACTTTAAAGTAGCCTAATTCTAGGCTGTCGTGTTTTTCGGCGACTTATGCCCAAGTGGGTAGTTGCCAGATGGGCTCTATAAAAAAAAAAAAAAAAATAGTGCAAAAAAAGGCAATCGACCAAAAAATACAATGATAAAGGAGACGAGCATAAGTGGCGTTTTGGCTGTCAATGATTCCCTGGCTATCCATCTTCGACTGAAGCTCTCTAGGTTATAATCCATAAGTTGGTTAGATAGTAGGAAGAAACGACGTTAAAAGATCATCTAAATATGCAGGAATTACATTCACAGCGTCACTTGCAGAGTGTGAAGGAATGGCAAACATGATAAAATAACCCCGTAAATGGGGCAGTGATTTGCCATCCTGGCCGCCGTGCTGACGGGATCCAGCGCTCCGTCCGGCCCCAGCTTAGCCTCTCTTCCTTCCTTCCTTCAGATAGCCCGATTTCTCCCCTACCTAGTCGCTTTTCATACAACCTCTCCCACAACTTTCTCTGGTCAGCCTCTAATTTCACAGGGTAGAATGCTGACCTTCTTCTCAAGCCAAACACCCCGGATCGGGGCTGGGGGGGGAGGAGACATTGTTCCCTAACCCCTCAGCTCCGGTTCGGGATGGGGGTTTTTTAACAACCTGCTTCATCCCCACCCATACCTTCCTCACATCCCTTTTCCTCTCCTCTTCACAACCTATATTTTTTACGCCGTGTTCAAGGTGGAGCCGCCATGCCGAAGGACTGCCAGGCCACCAGGCGGGAGTGGTGGTCCCGAATGGCGGCGCCTGGCTCTGCCGGGCTTGTAAGCACCTCTCGCAGTGCGGGCAACTGCGAGAGGTGATGAGCTATTGCGTCCCGTATTAAAAAGAGGGTCACCATGCCCATGTATGAAAAAAAAAAAAAAAAAAAACCCCAACTTCCCCAAGAAAATCAACGGAGCCGCCCTCCGGCAGCTCCACCGAGAAAATGGAGGTCGCCCCCCTTGTGCTTGCGCAAGGGACCCTCCATAATTCTTTAACCGGAGAGGAGGCTTACTCCTCTCCTACGCCTACGGGTGTAGGGGACTCCCCCTCACCCCCTTCTCTGGAGGTGCTTTCGGGCACCTCCCTATCTCCAGCGGCAGTCCCTCCTTTGCTTTCTAAGGGGACTGCCAAGAAAGCCAGCAGGCAGCCCATTGCCGACCGCCCCTCGTGTAAGCGGCTCGGTAGGGCAAACCCCCTTAGGGGGGAGAGGGAAGCCAGGCCCCTTCGGTCGCTTCCCTCAAAAGACCTGCTGGCAAGAATTTTAAACCTTGCTGGGGTCAAGGCCTGTGCCTCCCCACACAAGACTGGCGACACTGCCAAGGGGACCTGCGATGTCCTGGGAGGGGATGGCCAACTGGAGGCCCCTCCTGTGATAGACATGGTCCTTGAGGAGACCCAGCCTCAGATGGTAGGGCCTTCCATGGGGGGGAATCCGGGCTCGGCGCCAAGCACCGAACCCGAATCCGCCCCTATGCAAGGTCCCCCTCAAACGGCTGAGGGCTCTGAGGCAGTAAAAAGAGGGGAGGGATCTCCTCCGACAGGTGCCCCTACGACGACCAGGACCTTCTCCATTTCGGAGAGGGACCTGGCTGAGGCTGGCCCATCTGGCATGGGGGCTTCTGCCGGCGGAGGTGAGAAGCGGGTTCATTCCCCGCCCTCCTCTCCTAAAAAGAAAAATACTAAAAAGACGAAGAAGACTCGGGGCTCCTCTCCATCCGCGGGGGCTGCGGGGACGGATGGGTCTGCTACCACTTTGGTAGGCAACCAAGCTAAGATCAGGACAGCCGGCCCCTCTACCCCCTCGTGTGCGGAGCCCCTGACTAAGACTAACACCAAAAATGCACAGGGCGGAGCCTCGATGACATCGGGGCCTCTAATTCAGAGGTTACCTGGCGTTTTCGAGCCCGCTGGCTTCAAGCGCTTCCACGTTATTCGCTCCACTGATGGCACCATGTTGTCCAAGGGCAACATGATCCATCAGAGGAGAGGATTAGCTAGTGCAATTGGTAGAGAGCCGAAGGTAACCCGTTTCCCGGACGGGAGCCTTCTGGCGAATCCCGCCGAGGCGGCCAAGATAAGTGCTCTTCGGACACTTGATGGCACCCCGGTGAGTGTGACGCCGCACTCTACCATGAACTTTGTGAAAGGAGTAGTTTATGCGAGGGAACTCGTTGACTACTCCATAGAAGACATCACCCTAGAGCTGGCTGACCATGGGGCGGTCGAGGTCGAACGTGTGATGAGAAAACAGGGAGGGGCCTCGAGACCCACCCCTACACTTTTCGTCACGTTCGACTGTGACAAGCTCCCTGAGTCGGTGCGTGCCGGTTGGTACCGCTACCGCGTGAAGGCATTCGTGCCACTGCCGCGGCGGTGCTATTACTGTCACCGCTTCGGCCATACGAATCAATCATGTAGACGTGCAAAATCGGGGTCACCCGAAGTCTGTGTAAATTGCTCCAAGGTCGCACACGATAAGTCCAAATCGTGTGTGGCCAAGTGTGTCAATTGCGAGAGCCGCACCCTGCTTCTTCAAAGCAATGTGGTGCATATCTCCTTGAGAAAGAAATCCTAGCCGTTCAGGCCCACGATCGACTCTCATTCCGCGAGGCTAAGGACTTGGTCCTGGCGCGCCCGGCTCTGCCTGGGACGTCATATGCCTCAATAGTTAGAAAAGCACACTCTGCTCCTGGCCCATCCAGGCCAACGAGCACGGTTGTTTCCGCGCCCATTCGGAGCCCTTCTGCGGGCTCTACTACACCCGGGCGCTCCCCTGGTAGAGCTGGCGGCAAAAAGGGTTGACACCCAGCCCCGGCTAAAACCAGGGCTCCCCCCTCTTCCCCCAGCGTGACCGTTTCCCGTAAGGCGAAACGGCCACGCGCCTCCACAGAGTCGTTAGACTCACAGGAGGCAACACCCCTGAAGATGGTCGCTAGGCTATCTTAAGGGGTTCCTAAAGCTGTTCCCCGAAAGGAGGACAGCAACAAAGGAGCTTCGGCCCCTTCGCCCACGCCCCGAAGTGGAGCGAGTGGCTCGGAGACGGTGGTTCCTCGAAAAGAGGGCCCCCCGCCTCCCAAGCCGCAACGCCCGCCTAAGGTTTCGAGGCGGAGGGAGGAAAAGACTCGCATGGCGAGCCCAACCTCCCCCAATAAGTCCTCGATGGCGACAGCGCTTTGTCCGGCCAACAGCGCCCGGGGTTCTGCCCCCGGGAATGCGTACGGCCATTCCCGTGAGGGTCTTCAATTCGAGGAGGGCCCCCGCGTCTCCTCCGAGCTAGGCCTGGAGGGCATATTCCTTCAATGGAATTGCTGTGGAATCTGGGCCAACTGGGAGGAGCTGCGGAGGCTCGTCTCGTCCCGTTCCCCGTTAGCTATTTTTTTGCAGGAGACCATGCTAGGCGCGTGCCCGCTGCCTGCCCTCCCGGGGTATAAGGGTCTTGCGACCCCACCACCGCGGGATGGCCGGGCTGGGGGATGCGCGGTTTACACCCTGCATGATGTCTCCGTTCTTCCTTTCTCTTTAGATACCTCCTTTCAGGCATTGGCTGTGCAGCTGCACCTGGATAGGAGGTATACTATCATTTCTGCGTACATTCCACCGTCAGCTGACTTCGACGCGGGGGACTTCCGCCGCGTCGTGGCACGGTTGCCGAGGCCCTATCTCTTGCTTGGAGATCTGAACGGCAGGCATCCTCTCTGGGGAGATTACTCCATAAATCCCAGGGGACAAGTCCTTGCCGATCTGATCGAAGAGCTTGAGATGGGTGTCCTAAACGTGGATGAGTTTACGCATCACTGTCCGAGAACCGCTTCATTTTCTTGCCTTGACCTATCTTTGTGCTCTTCGGATGCACAGCCTGATTTTGATTGGAGGGTGGTCGATGACCTCCATGGTAGTGATCACTTTCCCATTCAAATATCATTTTCAGGGCAACTGCCACCTGAGAGACCACCTCGGTGGTGCTTGGCGCGGGCGCGGTGGCCTGCATTTCAGGAAATGACTGAATTCTCTATCTCAGTCGAGGAGTTTAGGTCGGTAGATGAGGCCGTTGAGTTCTTCTCCGGCAACCTCATCGCCGTGGGCCTGACTACTATTCCTAGGACGTCTGGCCGTTTTGCACACCGACCACTCCCATGGTGGTCGGCCGAGTGTGAGACGGCCCTCAAACAGAAGCGTTATGCCTACATGCGCTATAAGCGCCGCCCGAACGATTTCACTGTCGCTGAATTTCGTCGGGCTAGGGCTAGGTTCCAGTATGTTTCGAAGCACGCCCGCCGCTCTTCTTGGCGGGCATACGTGTCTTCACTTAACGGGAAGACCCCTTTAGCTGAGGTGTGGAAGCGAGTCAAAAGGATTCGGGGCAAGTTCTCGCAGGACCCCCCTCCAGGAGAATGGGACCACAATCTCGGACCCCGCGTCCGTGGCGGAATCCTTAGCGACCGCTTTTTCCGCATTCTCTAGCCGTGATGCTGCTCCGCCAGCATTCAATGCACGTCGTGATGTCGCGGAAGGCCACCGGCTGGACTTTACCTCCAGAGGCGGAGAACCCTTCAACGACAAGTTTACTGTGAGTGAGTTGCGTTCCGCTCTCGCTTCGTGCGCGGACACCACCCATGGTCCGGACGATGTCCCGTACGCCATGCTTCGACACCTGGGTGAGCGAGGCATGGCCTTTCGGTTAGATTTGTTTAACAGGATTTGGGTGGAGGGTCTTCTCCCAGACTCCTGGCGAATCGCTACTGTGCTCGCCTTTCGCAAGCCGGGAAGAGATCACTGTACTCCGACCGGATTCCGCCCAATCTCTCTAACCTCTTGCGTGTGCAAGTTGATGAAGAAATTGGTAAATGATAGATTAGCCTATTTCCTGGACAGCGGAGGCCATCTGTCTTCTGCACAGTGCGGCTTCCGTAAGTTCCACTCCACGTCGGATGCTCTGCTCCGACTGGAAAATGCCGTCTGCGAGGCTTTCCTTCGTAGACAGCACTACGCCACGGTGTTTTTTGATCTGGAGAAGGCCTATGATACCGCATGGCGATACGGTATCATGGAGACTCTCCACACGATGGGGGTGAGGGGACGCCTCCCAATCTTTATATCTGAATTTTTGCGAGATCGTCGATTCCGCGTACGGATGGGGGGAGTCCTCTCCGGCCCAAAGGAGCAGGAAGAGGGTGTCCCGCAGGGAAGTGTCCTCAGTGTCACACTCTTTGCCCTGAGCATCAACGGCATCACCTCAGGGCTGCCGGAAGAGGTTCTCGCTACGCTCTACGTGGACGACCTTTCGATCTCTTTTGGCGCGGCCCAGATGCCAACTCTGGAGCGTCGACTCCAACAGGCATTGAACCGCGTCTCTCGCTATGCCGAAGCGCACAGGTTTCGGTTTTCTTTGGCCAAGACTAAGGTGGTGCACTTCTGCCGCCATCCACGGCTTCACCCCGACCCAGATTTGTTTCTTAATGGGGTACGCCTGGATGTGGTTGAATCGCACCGTTTCCTTGGTCTTGTATTCGACCGACGCCTCACCTGGGAGGCTCATATTCGCAGCCTTAGGGTCTCTGCTCCCAAAGCTTGTACTGCGCCGGGAGTATTGCGTTCGACCTTTTTGGAGCACACATCGTGTCACGCTGGTACCGTGCCAGTGTATACGGATGGCTTCAAGTCCCAAGAGGGGGTCGGCTTCCACGCCGTATTCCCTCTGTTTGAAGTCAGCGGGGCTCTACCAGGCGCTGCGTCTGTCTTCACGGCCGAGCTGGTGGCAATACACCACTCGGTACGGGAGATTACGCGACGTGCCCGGTTCGGAGACCGGATTGTGATCTATAGCGACTCACAAAGCACCCTGAGTGCTCTCGGGGCATTGGAATCTCCGCATCCCCTGGTTCGCGAAATCCGTGACGCCACGGTTTTGGCGAGCCGGGCAGATGTCGAGATTATCTTCTGCTGGGTTCCTGGACATGTAGGAATTGCGGGGAATGAGCGCGCCGATGAGGGCGCCAAAGAGTCCACGAGGACTCTGCGACCGGACCAGCGTTTTGCTCTTCCTCACACTGACTACATGGCAGGAATACGGGCAGCTCTTCGGACTGCTTGGCAAAGAAGATGGGAGACGGTCGAGGGGAACTTAAAGTTGCGTGCCATTGCGCCGCGACTGTTCCCATGACCTATCCCCCAATGCCGCGGCGGCTTCAGGTTGCTTTCTGTCGTCTCCGAATCGGGCACACTCGTGTGACGCATCGCTATCTGATGGAGCGCTCGCCTGCGCCCTATTGCAACAACTGCGTCGTCCCCCAGACTGTTCGGCACATTCTTGTCGAATGTCCCAGTCTGGGTGATCTTCGCGCACGACACCTGTCCCGGTACTGGGATGGGCGGGGTCGCTACCGCCTGTCCCTTGTGCTCGGGACGAGTGCGTGTACTTTGACTGGTGGACTTATTGACTTTTTAGGGGAGGCCGGCCTTCTCCCTTTTATTTAACCCGATTTAATTGTTGTTGTTGTTTTTGTAATTGTTTTTGTTATTGCTTTGTTATTGTTATTGTTATTTCTTTTTATTGTTTTCTGTTTAATTTTTTAAAGTAGCCTAGAACTAGGCTGTTTTTTACGGCGACTTATGCCTAAGTCGGCAGTCGCCAGATAGCCCCTTAAAAAAAAAAAAAAAAATGCCATCCTGGCCACCGTGCTGACGGGACTCAGCACCCCGTCCGACCCCAGCTTAGCCTCTTCTTCCTTCAAAACACTTGTTTCCTCGCTTTTCATACAACCTCTCCCACAACTTTCTCTGGTCAGCTTCTAATTTCACAGGGTAGATGCTAACCTTCTTCTCAAGCCAACCGTCCCGGATCGGGGCTGATTGGGGAAGGGGACAACGTTCCTTAACTCCTGAGCTCCGTTTTTTTTAACAACCTGCTTCATCCCCACCCATAGCTTCCTCACATCCCTTTTCTTCTCCTCTTCACATTCTATCTGTTTTACGCCGTGTTCAAGGTAGAGCCGCCATGCGGATGGACTGCCAGGCCACCAGGCGGGAGGGGTGGTCCCAAATGGCGGCGCCTGGTTCTGCCAGGCGTGTAAGCACCTCTTGCAGTGCGGGCACCTGTGAGAGGTGGTGAGCTATTGCGTCCCGCAGAAAATTTAGGGTCACCATGCGCAATGATGTAAGAAAAAAAAAATCCCCCCCCCCCTCCTGTGCTTGCGCAGTGAAACCTCCATATTTCTTTAACCTGAGAAGAGGCTTTCTCCTCTCCTACGCCTACGGGTGAAGGGGACTCCCCCTCACCCCCTTCTCTGGAGGTGCTTTCGAGCACCTCCCTATTTCCAGCGGCAGTCCCTCCTTTTCTTTCTAAGGGGACTGCCAAGAAAGCCAGCAGGCAGCCCATTGCTGACCACCCCTCGTGTAAGCGGCTTGGTAGGGAAAACCCCCTTAGGGTGGAGAGGGAAGCAAGGCTCCTTCGGTCGCTTCCCTCAAAAGACTTGCTGGCAAGAATATTAAACCTTGCCGTGGTCAAGGCCTGTGCCTTCCCACAAAAGACTCTTGACGCTGCCAAGGGGACCTGCGATGTCCTTAGAGGGGATGGCCAACTGGAGGCCCCTCCTGTGATAGACATGGTCCTTGAGGAGACCCAACCTCAGATGGTAGGGCTTTCCATGGGGGAGAATCCGGGCTCGGCGCCAAGCACCGAACCCGAATCCGCCTCTATGCAAACTCCTCCTCAAACGGTTGAGGGCTCCGAGGCAGTACAAGGAGGGGAGGGATCTCCTCCGACAGGTGCCCCTACGACGACCAGGACCTTCTCCATTTCGGAGAGAAACCTGGCTGAGGCTGGTCCATCTGGCATGGGGGCTTCTGCCGGTGGAGGTGAGAAGCGGGTTCATTCCCCGCCCTCCTCTCCAAAAAAGAAGAAAAGAAAGACAAAAAAGACTCTGGGCTCCTCTCCATCCGCGGGTGCTGCGGGGACGGATGGGTCTGCTGCCACTTTGGTAGGCAACCAAACCAATATCGGCAAATCCGGCCCCATGTGCGGAGCCCCTGACTAAGACCAAAAGTGCACAGGGCGGAGCCTCAATGACATCGGGGCCCCTCATTAAGAGGTTACCTGGCGTTTTCGAGCCCGCTGGCTTCAAACGCTTTCTCGTTATTCGATCCACTGATGGAGGCATGTTGGCCAAGGGCCAACGGAAGCCTTCTGGCGAATTCCGCCGAGGTGGCCAAGATATTGCTCTTCGGACACTTCATGGCACCCCGATTAGTGTGACGCCGCACTCTACCATGAACTTTGTGAAAGGAGTAGTTTATGCGAGGGAACTCGTTGACTACTCCATTGAAGACATCACCCTAGAGCTGGCTGACCATGGGGCGGTCGAGGTCGAACGTGTGATGAGAAAACAGGGAGGGGCCTCGAGACCCACCCCTACACTCTTCGTCACGTTCGACTGTGACAAGCTCCCTGAGTCGGTGCGTGCCGGTTGGTACCACAACCGCGTGAAGGCATTCGTGCCACTACCGCAGCGGTGCTATTACTGTCACCGCTTTGGCCATACGAATCGGTCTTGTAGACGTGCAAAGTTGGGGTCACCAAAAGTTTGTGTAAATTGCTCCAAGGCCGCACCCGATAAGTCCAAATCGTGTGTGGCCAAGTGTGTTAATTGCGTAGAGCCGCACCCCACTTCTTCGAAGCAATGTGGTGCATATCTCCTTAAGAAAGAAATCCTGGCCGTTCAGGCCCACGATCGACTCTCATTCCGCGAGGCTAAGGACTTGGTCCTGGCGCGCCCGGTTCTGCATGGGACGTCATATGCCTCAATAGTTAGAAAGACACCCTCTGCTCCTGGCCCATCCAGGCCAACGAGCACGGTTGTTTCCGTGCCTATTCGGAGCCCTTCTGCTGGCGGCAAAAAGGGTTCACACTCAGCCCTGGCTAAAACCAGGGCTCCTCCCCTCTTTCCCCAGCGTGGCCGTTTCCCGTAAGGCGAAGCGGCCATGCGCCTCCACCGAGTCGTTAGACCCACAGGAGGCAACACCCCTGAAGATGGTCGCTAGGCCATCTTCCGGGGTTCCTAAAGCTGTTCCCCGAAAGGAGGACAACAACAAAGGAGCTGCGGCTCCTTCCCCCACGCCTAGTGGTTAAGCGAGAGGCTCGGAGACGGTGGTTCCTCGATCCACTTACTATTTAATTTAGTATTTAATTTTTTATACTTCATACTTATGTATTTTTCTCATGTATTTCAAATAAATGAAGGGTTGTCCTGCCTTGTCGGGGGGGGGGCGGGGCAACCACTCTACTCCGACCGGTTTCCGCCCAATCTCTCTAACCTCTTGCGTGTGCAAGTTGATGGAGAAATTGGTAAATGTTAGATTAGCCTTTTTCCTGGACAGCGGAGGCCATCTTTCTTCCGCACAGTGCGGCTTCCGCAAGTTCCACTCTACTTCGAATGTTCTGCTACGACTGCAAAATGCCGTATGCGAGGCCTTCCTTCGTAGACAGCACTACGCCACGGTCTTTTTCGATCTGGAGAAGGCCTATGATACCGCATGGCGATACGTTATCATGGAGACTCTCCACACGATGGGGGCGAGACGACGCTTCCCAATGTTTATATCTGAATTTTTGTTAGATCGTCAATTCCGCGTACGAGGGGGGGGGGAGCCATCTCCGGCCCAAAGGAACAAGAAAAGGGTGTCACGCAGGGAAGTGTCCTCAGTGTCACACTCTTTGCCCTGAGCATCAAAGACATCCCCTCAGTGCTGCCGGAAGATGTTCTCGCTACGCTCTACGTGGACGACCTATCGATCTTTTTTTGGTGCGGCCCAGATACCAACTCTGGAGCGTAGACTCCAACAGGCATTGAAACGCGTCTCTCACTATGCCGAAGCGCACAGGTTTCGGTTTTCTTTTGCAAAGACTAAGGTGGTGCACTTCTGCCGCCATCCATGGCTCCCCCCCGACCCAGATTTGTTTCTTAATTGGGTACGCCTGGATGTGGTTGAATCGCACCGTTTCCTTGGTCTTGTATTCGACCGACGCTTCACCTGGGAGGCTTATATTCGCAGCCTTAGGGTCTCTTGTACCCGCGCCATGGATATTCTCCGTTCCGTGACGTTCAGCGCTTGGGGTGCTGATAGGGCTACTGCCTTACTTTTTTATCGATCCTTTGTTCGTTCGAAGCTCGACGACGGATGCGAGTTTTATGCATCCGCAGCCGAGCGTTTATTGTGGAAGGTGTACTCGATTCACCACACCGGCCTTCGCCTTGTGACCGGTGCATTCCGCACTTCCTTCATTGAGAGCCTGTTGGTCGATGTTTGGGAGATCCCACTCGCTCTCTGCCGCGTGCAGTGCATCAAACGCCTGTACGCGCAAGCCCAGCACATCCCTCAGTCGCCAACAGCTCTCACTGCATTCGCAGCTGATCTCGACAGTGCCTATGCCACCGAGAGACGCCAGTCATACCCTAAGCCCTTTGGGTTTAGGTCCAGGAAACTCCTTCGAGAGCTAGGTATAGCTCTCGGGTTGGTGGCGGCCCTTGTTCTACTCAGGACGCCACCCTGGAGGTTACCACATTTGGCTATTTGTCGTCACGCCTCTGCTCCCAAAGCTTGTACAGCGCCGGGAGTATTGCGTTTGACCTTTTTGGAGCACACCTCGTCTCACGCTGGAACCGTGCCAGTGTATACAGATGGATTCAAGTCCCAAGAGAGGGGTCGGCTTCCACGCCGTATCCCCTCTGCGTGAAGTCAGCGGGGCTCTGCCAGGCGCTGCGTCTGTCTTCATGGCCGAGCTGGTGGCAATACGCCACTCGGTACGGGAGAGTACGCGACGTGCCCGGTATGGAGACCGGATTGTGATCTATAGCGACTCACAAAACGCTCTGAGTGCTC
Source organism: Ceratothoa steindachneri (assembly GCA_963969495.1). NCBI lineage: Eukaryota > Metazoa > Arthropoda > Malacostraca > Isopoda > Cymothoidae > Ceratothoa > Ceratothoa steindachneri. The sequence continues at coordinate 123,297,395 of OZ018327.1, forward strand.
TCGGGGCATTGGAATCTCTGCATCCCCTGGCTCGCGATCTCCGTGACGCCACAGTTTTGGCGTCACGGATATCGCGCCCATCCCGGTACTGGGATGGGCGGGGTCGCTACCGCCTGCCCCTTTTACTCGGGACGAGTGCGTGCACATGACTGGTGGACTTGTTGACTTTTGGGGTGAGGCAATCCTTCTCCCTATTATTTAAGCAGGTTTTTTTTTGTTTGTTTTTTTTCCTTATTCGTCGCACGCTCCTGCGCTGGGGGACCTCCCCCGACGCAGGAGCTTGCTTACTGCTCGCTTCCTTTTCCTCTTTTTTTGGGGGGGTGTTTTTTGTCTTTTTTAATTTTATTTTAAATTAGCCTAGTACTAGGCCAGTTTTTAATACGGCGACTAATTTCCAAGTAGGCAGTCGCAAGATGAGCTCTTTTTTAAAAAAAGTGTAAAATTCAATCCATCATCACAAATGCTTAATTATCAATTATATTATCAGTAACAGAAAATAAACCAGTTAAAACTCCAAGAAGAAGCTGAAGAGATATTAAGTTAAGTACCTAATTAATACATTTTTTAGGAATTTTTCAAATACTATTAAAAGCACATAAGTAATATATTTTTTCTTGTGTTGTATGTTTGTGTGTGGGATAGGGATGAGAATTGCTATGCTACTTTGCCACAAAGGTTTCTGGAAACTCTGTTAACAAGATATGCTAACGATGTATTGATGCAACAAGGAATAAATGCAAGTTTCCCAGGAATTGAAAAAAAGAAACCACTTCAACGCAAAAATCCACAGCTGATTGTCCAATTAAAATTAGAGAGTAGCCTTCTCCAGGAATTTAATCCACTAGATTGTTTTTGTTTTTCAAAATTTGCTGCATGCCAATATATTTGAAGCACAGTGTCAACTATATTCTGTCCTATGTGTCTGGAGATTGGTATGAAAATCAGAAGACGCTCCACTAGCTTGTGATCCACCATCTTTACTTAGTGCAAAATGATGGTTAACTAGTCAGAATGTGTATTATCTGGTGTAGAATCTACAGAAACTGAAAGGTATCGTGACTTGGCAATCTCATCCTTGATGTCACAAAGAATTCGCTTACCTATCATAGTAATTAGTTCTTCGCAAAATGTTTTTGGCAGGTAAGATGTGTGGCCACGTTTGCGATTGGCATGGACACGAATATGTTGGGACAAAAAAGGATCAAACTGACAAATAATCTCTAAGATGCCCAAATCATTGCCGTTGTCTTTAGATAATTTCATTACTACCTCGAAGAGCCAGACCTCTTTCACAGAGAAAAATAATTGTTTCAACACAGCGTAACAAAATGTTTTTCCTGTAGTAAGTCTGCTCCAGCATGTTTCGATGTAACTGCTCATAAACCCGCCCAGCATCAACGTTGCGATGACATAATGTCAGAAATGATTTGATGGGCTTTGGACTGGTTTCATGCGCATTTAAGTACTAAGCCATATTCTTCCAAAATGTAAATACTTACCCAGAAAGCTGTACAAGGTCAGGCGAAACAGAATGCAAGGAAAGCAGAAAACACAGGCTTTGGCTGGAGAATACAGAAGCCAGGCACGATCAACTCCCTCACCATTCGGCAAAATCCATTTGAAGGGACTGGAATTTATAAAAACGATTCACACCAAAGAATTCCCGCTTTGTTTCCGGATAGCTGTCTGACAAGTTTCGAAAATAGTCTGATGAAAATTTCATGTATATGGTCTGCTATGTCACCAAAACCCCCAACATCAGTTAGAACTGTTATTGAAGTGGTGTTAGCCCTGGCTTCAACATTAGGCTTCTCGTGGTTTCTGTCCGCTATAGCAATGCCTTCTAGCATTCCTATAAAATATTACATGTACGAGTATAAATATGCTATTGCATCAATGAATATTACCATTACCTAATATCATTTTAACGTAATGTACCTGGTGCATAAATATTAGCATACTTTCCTTTTTAAATTCAATGTAAAAAGAATCCATTTATTTTCCCATTTAATTTCTACAATTTCTATTAAATCTTATGTAAAATTTCAACTTAGTTATGTATAAATTATCAATCATCTTAAATAATCCTATTATTAATGTATCAAACAAAAATCTCAAATATTTTGTATATGTATTATCAATATATCTTTTGTAATAAATAATTGCCATCCAAAAATCGTGGCTAAGATACATTCCTTTTAACAACACTTCCTTTAGTCAAACTAACACGCTTTCAGCTCTTCCACATTGAACACAAATTTTCCACACTCGTCTCTCGTCATTCTCAACGTAAAGACCCCCATACACACTAGTTTCTATTTGTTACATTGATGCCATTACCTTGTTACCTATTTGCCATTACCTTGATACCATTACCTACTTACTATTACCTATCTACCTTACACCAAGCTTAGTCACGACGAAAATTCAGTATTCAACTCATGTTCATTTTGTATAATTAAATTCAAATTCAACCAATATAATTTCAAATATGTTACATTTTGTTAATCTATAATAATATATTTTTTGTTGTATCCTCGTTGTATTTCATCCATTCCTTAACGATTTCGTGTTCAACCATTAAGCTTAACTTCGCCATAAGCTTAGCCGCTCGAGCCTTTTTACTATTCAATAACTCTCCTCAAAAACTTATAGATATAGGTTTGTTGTGAATTATCTATCTAGGTTCATACCACGATGGCCCTATATCTATACCAGTAGCATCTTTCTCACTGATATGAAAATATGAAGTTAATTTAAATATCTTTTTGAGTTGCTTTTCTTCTTCTCCAACTCCTTTTCTCGCTCCCAACCACATTTGCATTTTGACATTGCCCTTCCTGAAAGTAGAAAGAAGGTAGTTTAATCAATAATGACTGACTTACTAATGATATTACTATGAATAAAATAATTATAATATGTTCAGAGCAGATATTTAATTTGTACTGTATTCCAAATCAAATTTCTGCTCTGAGTACTGCTACTCGTGTGTTACTTTTTCATACCAGTAGCAGCACTGAGAGCGAATCTCTCTTTCAATCTAGATATATGAAACAAAAGTGGTTGTTTTTTTTTGCCCAATTTATTAAAACAATTGAGAAAATTCTGATTACAAAATGTATTGTAGAACATATGAAAACAAATACTTTTATTTTAAATGGTATAACAAAATATTGTAGTGTGAAGAATGTCAATCGCTATAAAAATATTAATACTAACGAGCAAAATGGATGTAGGAAATTTAGTTAAATCATGAGACAGTGAGCGATTGAAGAAAAATACACGGAATAAAATATCATTATAAATAGGGAAAGAAAACAGGGTAAGTACACACTTTATCGCAGTTACCCCGAGGACATCACGATAATAGCACAGCACTACAAAATTATTACCGTTAATAGAACATTACAACTCTGAATGACTTCCAGAGTTATTGGTGGTTAGACAGTTTCTGGCTCTACTTCCAGTAAACCCTTGACGCCCTGGGAAAAAATACAGCTTCACAAGTTAAAATATCCTTAATTATTACTCTTAAAGGAACATTTAACTTAATTTTACACTTACAATAAGATTAAGTTCCTGTAACTTTATCAAATTTAATATATTTACTTCACATTTACATATTCAATTAAAACTCTTGTAATCATTTAACTGTCTATAACCTTAACTTAATACATTATAAATAACTATGCACATAAAATACAATATTATGTAACTATAGATATATCTGATAATATAAGACTAAAAACTCATACCAATGTTCATTATCATGACAGTTAAATAAGCAACGAGCTTTGTGGATTTTCTCCCTTCCCATATCGTTTCTACATTTATTCTAAGAGGCCACCTTGTCAGACACTTCGACTTAGACAAGCTTGAGTAAGATTCAGGTCAAGATCCTTGAGAGTTTCTTGCAATACGGGAAAATTTTCAGCTTCTGGTCTAGATAATTTCTATAATTTTAATATAATAATTAATTTCTGAAGTGAAAAGAAAGGATAACATCAAAATTCTAGTAGACCCCCATAAGGGAAGGGCGTAGAAAATGAAGTTTGTTACAACATGTAAGGTAGCTAGAAGCATTAGTAATCAACATGATCTAGAGAAGATTAATTGAATAATATGATCTAGGGAAGATTAATTAAATAATATTGATCCCAGGCAATGGCTTCGCGGGAGATTGCGCTTTGCTACCAAGATTAAAATTTAAAATCTAAAAAAAGACAGCCATGGTTAAATTTTTATAAATTTCTGAACTTCCTGTTTTAAAAAATTCATAAAATTTCGATACTTATATTTATCTCTGAACTTCACCATTTTGTTTTTTGATATTATAAAAGAATTATTAGAAATAACTTTGATAAGAAAACATAAGTCATAACCAAACTAAGATGAAATTATTATTCAAATACTCACAAAAATCCCCTTCTTAAATTATAGTTAGTGATGATGATGAAGATGATGATGATGATGATGATGATGAAGAAGTGATAATATGACTAGGCCTAATACTTATTACTAAAATTATTTCTTGATACTAAGCGCTAGTCATATAATCTAAATAAATTGATGTACATAGATTTTGAATACCTTTTGTAAATAGATTTAATATATTTTGTACATAGTGTATTTTTGACACCTAGATAGACTTTGCATGGATCTACTTTGTCTGTAAATAATTGTTTTAAATGATTAGGACGTTCTTTACCATTCAAATTTATTTTCTGTGAAAAAGTAAAATGATAATTTTTTTTACTTTATTTTGGGTGGCCTGGATTTTTTTGTATGGCTCTAAGGCAATTGCTTTATTTGCCTAGTGGTTAATCCGGCACTTGGTTTCAAACTTCTATCCCCTGATTACTAAAAAAAATAAAGAAATAGCAGGCTCAATTAGTCCTTTTTCTAGTGGATTTCAACATTCGATCCCCTGTTGACTCAAAACTCCAACCCAAAAAACAGACCTCGTTCAACTCTTCCCGCTTTTGCGTAAATGACAAATATGGCGTCCGAAAATATAGAAACACTGATTCCGACTCGTTCATTTCCTATATAATATTAACAGTTGCACTTATTTTATGTGATACCCGCAGTGAACAATGTTACAAGACCAATAAATCCCATTCTTTTGATAATTACTATGTAAAATATAAATGTAATCTGGATTAATAACATAGGTCACTGAAACACGTTCATGTTGGGTGATAAGGAAGCGTTGATGCTGCTTTCTGTTTGAACAGGGCGTTTCAAATGCTTCTCCTATACACGAGGTTCTCTCGCCCCAACCTTTATGACGACACCTGCAAAACGCCCTTCAAAGAACGACTCTTTCTTTATACGTCTCTTATACAATATCGGAAGAGCTCCCCTCCTGTTTGCAAAGCTCAAGAAACTCGTCAGTTCCTGGACTAGGTTCCCCACGCATTCTCCTCTGCTCACTTTTCTGATGGACAAGCACTTGTGCTCCGTGATGACTCCCGCGTCGCAAGTCAACTAGTTCTCCACGGAATTTTTCTCTTCGCACTTTTCAGCCTGACAACTAACTATTCGTGGCCTGCAATTACTCCAGCATAGCTCGTCAATTCTCCACCAACTCTTCTCTTTACATTTTCTGGCAAGATGCTTACTCTTTATCCGCAATAACTCTCGCATTGCGAGTTAACTTACTATGTAGTTTTCTTTTAACACTTCTAGACAAGACAACAAACCATTTTACTTTATGTGCAAATTAATTAATAAACAGTAAATTCAATTAAGTGAAGTGTATCTCCATTCAGTGCCTGATTAAATCATGGTGTAATAAATTAACGGCAGAGTAAGTGTAACTTAATTAACCCTTTTATATCCACTTATAATTCGTAAGATTTTAAACTAACTTTTTAGCTATATTCTAATTTCATTTATTTATCCACCTAGTCTATCTTTTGAAATATACTCAGGGTTAGTTACGTCGAATTATAAAGTGGGATTTCAAGTGACTTCAGCTAGTTATAAGTTACTAATATAGAAGTTGAGAAAAGCCACTTGTTGAAGGCGTTGCTGGGTTCGAAGTAAATTAGGGTGAAGTGGCTCCACTGACATGTGAGGTCACCAGCAGACTGATCCACTTCCAATTTCGCCTTCGGCTAGCAGGATGATCCTGAGTTTAATTTATTCTTCAGCTCTCTAAATCAGCGATCAAGTTTTCTAGTGCTGAGGATAAATAAAGCTTCAGCTTCTACTTCTCGTAGTTTATTCTTTTTCTCTTTTGGAACATTTTCACCATTCCTATTTAAATACAAAGTTCGCACTAATCAGGGTTTATATATCCTGAAATAATGGTAATTTTGAATAAGAGTGGCGCACACGTTTTAGGCTACGAAAGTCTATAATATTGCTTGGTATAGTGTAATAGTGTGCTAGGAGTAATATTTCGATGGCGGAGAGGGTCTATCAGACGTTATAAAGTCACAAAGAGACGATATTTCAACCCTATGCTGAATACAATGATTCTTCTACGACGGCATCTTGAAATGCTATGCGTAGGACTTCACATTTACGTGAGCACAGCTACCACGAAAAGTAAGCAATTTTAGGCGAAAATAAGCGATTTGCGGAGACAACGGCGATCATAAATCGCTAACCTAACCAAACCTAATTCATTTAAAGGTTAGGTAAGGCAAAGTTAGGTTAGATAAGGATAGGTTTGGTACTAAACACACAACACCCAGAAATAATCATCCTAAACGCTACCAGTCTACACCCCCCCTGCCAAATCTTAAACTTCACATTGCAGGCTACCACACATACTTAACCCCACAGGCGCCTCATCTAGGTTCGACGATTCTTGTAAAACGCCGTATACACCATACACTCATAGACAGAGGAGACGATTATTTCTTAGCCTGCAAAATAGACACAGACGCTGGCCCAATCCATGTTGCCACACACTACAGACAACCCCACCAACAACTGCACATAGATCTCTCACTCTGGGCGCTACTGAATTACAATCTTCCACTCTTCTTCGTGGGGGACCTAAATGCACATCATCCTACACCATTTTAATCACAACAGACGATGCGGGAAGGTATCTGGTCGATTCGACCTTCCATACGTTCCACGGCCCACGCGGCGGGACCTCGTCCCCGGACGGGGTCTTCCGGAACGATCACGTATCAAGATACCACATTCTCCCCATCCCAGCCCCCCCCCCACCTACAATCCAACCATATCCGCATCTGTCTTCTATTTTCTACCTCACCTATTCTAATTCCTACACCGCCCCTATTTGATTGCCCAAACTGGGGAGAGTTCAGGAACCACATTGCCACATACACCACACAACCTCACCCTTCAGGGGACCATTTTTTTACAAATAGACAACCACTGAAAGGCACTCATAGACACCATCGAAACAGCCCGTAACACGTACACTCCACATAAAGCATACACACATAAAACACTTTGCATTTTCAATACACACACAAAGGACTTATCACGATATATAACAATCACTACGGTAGAGGCTCATGACAACAGAACATTATACTTCCCCGTGCCCGCATCCTACACTGCATGCAGCTAGATAGGAATCGTCAGTAGAGCGAGGCGAAATCATCCGCGCTGCAGAGGATGCTGGCTGCGCTAACCCCTCCCTCCTTTTTCTGGCGGCGCATCACGAGAATATTAGCCACGGACCTCAGAAGCCCATAAAATTACAAATAGGTACACCAAGTAAGTACACACACATAGTCAACCTAAACCACATGTACAAGAGCACTTCCAGGAAGTTCGGAAATGGTGCCGCCTCCATGCCAACGAGTTGGACCCCCCCCCCCTCCTGATCGATATGGAGGTACTCGACAACACGACAACATTAACCACTCCAATCACCATGGAGCAGAAAAAATGCTAGATAACAAAGACACCAAAACGAGCCCCTAGCCCCTCTGGCCTCCCAATCACAATCATACAACACCTGCAAGAAGCCATCTATCCAACATTAACACACCTCTGTAACGTCTTCCTAGCCTCTGGATACTTCCCGAAAGTATTCAAGGCCTCGTACAACATTCTATTTTACAAAAAACATAATACCCCGAGCAACCAAAACAACTACATACCTATTGCTATCTTAGAGCACTTATGAAAATACTCGAACGTATGGTTAACACTCGCCTCCGGAATTTATTGGAGGAGGAGGAATGGTTCTCTCCTTGCCAATACGACTTCAGGAGGGGTCACTCCACCGGTGCGGGGGTCACCATCGTTCACGACATCATGCAGAATGCACGACATGCACAACGAAAAACAGTCTTCATCAGTACAGACTTCGAGAAGGCCTTTGATAAAGTGTGGTAAGGAGGGCTCCGTTGGAAACTCGCCAACAACACGGGGTTGTCTCTCCGCACCAGAATGCTATTTTCGCACTTCCTTGCAGACAGAAGTTGTTACATACAATACAATAACACAGTATTATGACCATTCACATCACGCGTTGGCGTAGCCCAGAGCAACGTGTTGGCACCCACACTCTCTATCATATACACAAACGACACCCTACACCCAGAAGAAAACGGCACACTCGCAATACCGTACGTGGATGATGAGACTATCCTTGTGTCCGGCCAGCGCCCAGAAAATATGGCGCACGGGCACAACGTATACTCAAAAGGAAAACAGAATACGAGGATAAGTGGCTCATAACCACTAATCCCCAGAGGACAGGTGACACTATACGGTGCGTCTGATAGCTACATGCACAACATACAAATATACGAACACACCCCTAACCCACAAGACACATACAAACCAGCAACAAAATACTTGTGGCAACATTTGATAAACATATTTTCATACACACCAACACAACGTACAATTCAAAGTCAAGCACACGAACAACATGCTGAGGATATTTCATCTCATCAGCAAAAAAATGCAGTTACAACTATACAAGACACTAGTCAGACCACTAATCACATACACACCAATAATACTAACGGCCGCAAGCCTTCCGCATAACAGAGGAGCGCAAAACGTATTCAGAACTCTGCTCTGAAGCGCGTTTGTCGTTCTCCCCTGTACACGAGAATGTTTACACTACACGACTCAATCAAACTCTCGGCACTAAAGGCATATAACTTCACACGATTAACACGTCAACTAAGGAAACTCAAGGGAGACCCAATATACAACCAGATACATAATATCAAACACGCTGGTTGGGAATGCAAATACCCAGCAGCACTCAACTACCCTATACCCACACATATATACATTTAAGTAGCAGTATCTATTGACGTTTCCATGAATCACGCCACACGCAGCCTGCCCACCAACAACCTCGATAATTAGCTGGACCCCTCCTTCCCTGCCGACCTTTCAGCATCGCCAGTCAAATACCCCAACACACACGCCATCAAGATCACGTCGCATCGCTGTATAACCACCGGTCTATCTCCCTCCTCTTATCTCCTCATAAGTCATTTCCGAAACTTGTAACTTGAGTACATCAATCCCTCCACTTTTCTTAGTAAGCTTGTCTTGACTTGTCTCGTCTTGTCTTGAATATAATATTGCAATTTAGGCATGATTTGTCTTTGGAAGTGAAATGCATGGACTTCCGATGTCTTTAAGAATCAGGCTGTAGATTTTTGTCTTCAGGTTGTATGTAGATTTCATCATTAACACAATATCAACGCTTAGCCAACCGCCAACTTAAAAACAACACAAAACCCCTTGGCTCATTAGGACAATTCTTATCTCGTCCATTTGGACAGTTCAGAAAATAGATTACTTTACAAAAGAGATATTTATCGATAGGTGATTTAATTTTCGTATAGAAAGTATAAATAAACACCAAAGTACCCAGAAGTCTTAGGTTCTTTGTGTCCTTTTCTTTTACTGTTAAACTGTTTATACGGCGATTGAATGTTCTCGCGCAGGAGCAAGGACTCAAAATTGCCCCAAACTCAAACTTCTTTATTTGTGTGTGCAATACAACAAACTTCCCACCTTAGAAAGCGGAGATCAAAAGCAAGAAATTAATCATAAACCTTGAAATATGATATGGCAGATCTCTAGCATAAATTATCTCTCAATCAGCGCGTATATACGAGTATACATACATATAAATGTTAACTTTTAGAAAGAGATTTTGTGCGCTCATAACTGTCTTTGTCTGGTTGGGATACTGAAGATTGAGTAACCATATATCATTCTTACAAATTGCTTGGTTTTGCATTATCCAAAGGAGCAGGACGGGAGGGATTTAGGTAGGGGTTGGGTGAGTGGGAGTGTTGACAGGCAACATACTGTGAAGTGAAGTCTCCACTATGTAGTATTAACATAGATATATAAATCTTTGTTTAGATCTATTACATTCCCTTCGCAGGGGTTGGGTGAGTGGGAGTGTTGACAGGCAACATACTGTGAAGTGAAGTCTCCACTATGTAGTATCAACATAGATATATGAATCTTTGTTTAGATCTATTACATCCCGTTCGCTCAGACTAAGGTTCATCTGCATGTAAGTTATCAAAGGCCTCTGACTGCATAATGGGGTCAGAGGCACGTCTTCTCGGATTACTGTTGATTTGGTAATAGATGCATTGGGGATAGTTGTTTGGTTCAGCTTTGCTATGAATCATTTAATTTTTACTGCAATCTGATGAACTGGGAAGACCGAAATACTTGCTTTTTTTTGGTCTGAATTTTTTTTTGTATTCGGGTAGGGGGGTATTTTGTATTAAAATCAGCGAAAGCCAAGTGCTTTGTGTTGTGTTCCAACATTGCTAATCTGTCGCAGGGCTGCCGGGAGGAAGGTACAGCCGGGGCCTAAGTGCCGAGAGGGACCCTTGTTTCCGTATGTATACATAGCACAGATCAAATGTTATAGTGATAAACCTTTTTTTTCTATATTTATTGTAGAGAGTAACTTCTAGTGGAAATAGTATTCTCTAGTTTACCTCAGAACGAGAGTGCAATTAAAACTCGCCCTTGATCTCGCGATGTTGATAATAATATTTCATCAATATGTAAAAGAAGAAGAGGCCGAAAAAGGAGAGTGATTGACGCTGCGAAAATTGGCATTGGGGTAAGTGTTCTGTCGAAATGATATAATTTTAGTGATTTTTTGCCGTTCCCATCTGTTTTCTACAAATCGAAATATTTTATATTGATTCTTTTCTTTCTTTTAAGCATTAAAATCAACTAAACTCTAATATATGTAAATTATGTATTAGATATATCATTGCCCTAGGTACAATCTGAAGAGTGGAGCAAGAATAACCTAAATTATGGAACAAAATAAAGGTGAGTGTATACTGGTTGTTATTAAGTTGTTAATTGTCATGTTGTTAGTTGTAAAAGTTGTTAATACCATCTCATTTTCTGAGGAGCAGATTGCTGAAATGCTTTTAAGTTTAGATAAACATAAAAGAGCAGTAAGTGAGGTAACTGAAGATGATCAAATAACAGAAGTGGCAGCTGTAGATACGGTATTCAGAAAAGGGACAAATAATGCTGCACTTACTGCTGTAAGTACAATGACAGGCTGTATGCAAGATGTTGGTGTTGATATTGGTCTTCATGAGAAAATAACCGCGGAGAAAGTTGAAAAAAGTGCCATCTCAATTGCCCAACTTCATTTCCACGTGGCAGTAATCAACAAGCATTTCCTGCGAGTATATTCTCAGTACGAAATCAAAATGGTGAAATTTCAAGACGAGATTGTCTGAATTGGAGTCCATCACAACAGGCTCTGTATTCTTTTCCTTGCCGTCTCTTTCAAAAAGAAACCGAAACTTAAAAATCATATAGCGTTGTAGATAGAGGAGAGTAGGGAAATGGACAAAGAAAAAAATAATAGCGTAGGCGAGTTGCGAACACCTTCCCGCGTCGCTGGACCACTGTTAGCCAGCGGCGAATCCACTTGGCCAACCTGAATCTAAAGAGACCCATTCAAACGAAGCTTTTAAGCCGCTCGCCTGCACTTCTTGTACGTTATAGCGTCTATCAACATCACAGGGATACGTTGAAAGCAGAATATGAAGAAAACTAGCTAACAGAATTCCTGAACACGAAAGATGCAATGCCAATAGGGAGTGTTATTTGGCCTAGCGTGATTTTGAAAGACAATTGAAATCAGACAACTGCATTGAAAATCTTATGGAAACTTTCATTGAATCTGAAGCATAGACATTGTTCTTTTTCTGTATGAGAGAGGCACACTATTTAGAGGATCTTCGCAAAGAATTGTAGATGAAAGAAATGAAAATTTGGGGCTTGGTAGAACTCTTGTCTCGGTGGGATCCTGTTCTGAAATACTGTAACATGTGTTAAAGGTGAGGCAATTGCAGCATAAAGGAGTGAGATTACAGGTACACTATCTCTCAGCAGAGACTCAAAACGAATTTGGTTCTCTTTTCTTAGGACTTGTTGCACAACAAATTTATTTTCTTTAAAGAAGCTTCTCGAAATACTTCTCCATTATGGTAGATGAAACACCAGCCTCCTCTCATGTTGAGGAAACCGCCTTTATACTACGATATATTGTGAAAGACGATTTTGCATATGTTATCGAGGAGCGATTTTTTAAGTTTATTGATTGCAGTAACAAAACTGGAAACGATATTGCGAAAATGGTACTTTGAAACGTTGAAAGAGAACAACATCTCTTTCTCAGATTGCAGGGAGCAAAGTTACGACATTGGATCCAATATGGCTGGTAAATACAAAGGAATACAGGCACGTCTTCTGTTTGAAAATGCCTTGGCGCTCTTTTCACCCTGTGGTACTTTAAATTTATGTGAAACAGACTTTGGTGAATGTCGCCCTGAAGACATCATCCTTTTTGGAACAATTCAGAAAACATACACTCTTCAGCTCCAGTCCACGACGTTGGAAGAATCTTATGAACAAGACAGGAAATCAGTCGCTTCACAAAAAGTCGATAAAAGATTGTGTCGAGAATAGAGGTTCCTTGCCGCCATGTACCCAATCGAAACCACTAGGCCAGGCAAAGCCGAGCGAAAGCCGTGGGAACAATCCGAATATCAAAATGCTTTCAGCGATAAGAGAGGGATTGGAATGTCAAACGCGCGCCTGTGTCGCCTCCCGGGGTGTTATCAAGAAACCCCCGCGGAGGTACTTCCCATCCATCAGCGCCATGTTTGACCAAGGAGAGGTTCCCCTCCCCCCTTGGCCTGAGTCAGTAACGGTTCCGGCTGGTCCCTATTTATTGTTGGTCCCAATTGGGCATCAACAGTATTGGCCTTCCACTCTCAACGAGACACTTCATTCTCTATCGAGCATCCGTTTCCCTACGAGCCCGAAGGAAAGAATTATACCTAAGGATCTGAGCCCCAGTCAATTGGCCCATCCTTGGTTTCGGTATATTTCGTTTGGCACGAATGCTCCCTACAGTTACTGTTACTAGTAGAGGTTAAACTCCCTGTGATTAACGTTCCTCGAATAACCAATCGATCCCCGTTTCATCTTTTAAAGCCTCGAGCCCAAGCCAAGCTGTGATGAATCATCTGTGGCATCCTTGCCAGTCATTCCTGTGTGCATACGTAGCGAGGCTCGTTATAACCTTCCCAACACTCACGTAGAGCCCGCTCTTCTTCGCTCCAAGTAGCTCTGTTAGATCGATTACTGTAAACATCGAGTATCCATTGCCATTATTTCATTCTAAATATTTATTGTGTATTATGTGTAAATTATTAAAGTTTATTTTTGTTTCTACCTTTTCATAAGCGTTATAGCCCGCAGCCTTCATTAGTTTAGCAACGGCCAACGGCACTCTATTGCTTGTTATTTAAATCCCTCGCACTCATTTTGGGAAGGTTATTTCCCCCTCCCCTACTTCGACTCCCATTTCTGTTGCGACCAGAATTGAGGTAAGGTCACTCATTTGACCTTGAGCGCCCACTCATTTCGGGTAGAAACAAACATATATGTTTCTGGGTCATTCTACGGCATATATATATATATATATATATATATATATATATATATATATATATATATATATATATATAAACTAGTGTCAGGTGTGTAGTTCTTTAATAGGTTCCTTTTAAGGTCTTTTAAAGGTTTTAAGCCTGAAGGCTTGGCTATTGAGAAAGTAAGCAGGAATATTCTTTCGAATTATTTTTTCCCATTTGTTTTGTGTGCTCGTTTTTATGCATACAATTTGTAAGTTTGAGACTGCGCTTCTCATTTATCCCCCCAGCGGAATTTTACTCTTTCGTATCAAGAAAGGCTCAGTCTAGATTTGTTCTTTTTGTTGTGACCAAAGTTAAAGGCTCTCGCGTTAATTCGTGCATTTCCGAGTGCTCAGACGGAAATTATTAATCCCGCTGTGTTTATACCGATTTAATTCTGGTCGACAATCCCGTTACGGTTTTTATTTTAAGTTTAGTTCGAATTCGCGACATCATGTCTTCATTCAACCACTTTAAATTGCAAGGTGAATCCCTTGGTTTATCACCTTCTGTTCTATATACAAGAAGAAGAGAGAGATGAGAGAGCGGAAAGAAGAGACAGAAGAACTAGAGAAAGAAAGCATCCACCAACATGAAATGGAAATGACTAGAGCGAGAATCGAAGCGCTCTCTGTCAACTCGCGGAATGACGTCCCACAAACTGCGTCCGTGAAGCTCCCCGTTTAGAAAAAAAGGAGAAGATTTCGAGTCATATTTAATGCATTTTGCTACCCTAAGGAGGGAAGAAAGGCTGAACCACCCTCCCCCAAAGGTAAAAGTGGCAAACTAAAATTTACACCCCATGACCCTAGCAAGTTTGTCAAAACAACTGGCCCCTCCAATCCCAGAAACTTTTCTTTGTCTGAATCCCGTGACGTCAAGCCATTCTCGTCGAATCCCCCTTCGCCATACTCTCCCAGGAGGGCCATCGTGTGTTTCTCCTGCGGCGTCGAAGGACATTTGAGGACCAACTTCCCTCATAACTCCCAATTCCGACCTAGTTCTCTCAATCAAGTGCACCAAATTTGTTCTATCCTCGCGCCACTACCGTTGCAAATTGAACTGCCTTCCTCTCAGTCTGCTTTCCCTGTCGTTGGCCATCAGGTTAACTTCTTGTTCGAGAAAAGTTCCCCTGGAAACTTGAAGTTTAAGACCAGATCATTAAACGGCTGCCGAGTCTCCACCTTTGTTCAGGATACAGGGTGTACGTGTATTGTGGTGTTGGACGAGCTACTTCCCTAGATTGCTCCGAACCATGATAAGTTTGCGGTAGTACATGACTACCTGTGTTGTTCAAATCGATTCCCCATCGTGAAATGCTTTATTTTTATTGAATGCGTGTATTATACAGGCTAAGCTGAAGTAGTAGCGGCCCCAATAAAGTTCTGCGCTATTCTGGTCAGACAGTTCCCGCGGGTTACTTCCATCCCTGTGGTTCAACCCATCTTCACGCGTTCTCAGACGAAAAAGGAAGCAGAGGCACCGGCTCCCCTTGAAACCCATTGCGACTCCAAGTTCAGCGGCATCCTGAATGATGAATTCACTAAAAAGCAAAATAACTGCGATTCACTCCGCCCCCTCTGGATCAAAGCTCATAATAAGGTTCAGGAGTCCACCCACGATAATAAAGTCGTTTCCTACATCGTGAAGAACAACCTTCTGTACTGCGCCTTCTTGGAAAGCAACAGTTCCGAGGCCCATGTATTATGCATCTCCCGTTCGCAGGTACACCTCATATTAAAGACTGTCCATGATAGTCTTTTCTCTGGCCATTTCAGCCATACTAAAACGGCTCAGAGAATTTTTAAATGTTTTTCTATTCTCCCGGTGCGGCAGATGACATCCTTAATTATTACCGTTCGTGTGATATATGTCAAAGGGAAGCTGCAAAAGTACGCGTCAGACCCACTCCGCTGCAAAAGGGCCAATCGACCTGATTGGCCCAATTCCCCCCCCCCCCCGTCCAATGAAGGGCATAGTTTTGTGCTTATCCCCGTTGATTTTGTCATCCGTTTCCCTGAAGCAGAACCCTTGGCGCAATCGGATTTGGTGCTGAGTGGCGCCATCTAGTGGCAGAAGCCTCATATAGCCATGCAAAGGCACTTGTAAGTGATTTAAACCCTGGGAAACCTTCGATGCAATAACCATTTATCATCTTATCACAAAACGCCGCAGGTCACTAGAGGGACTTTCCCCCTTGTTGTAACTGGATAGAGCCAAGGGCGGATCCATGATTTAGGTTTCGGATGAGGGGGGAGGGATATGGGCATAAGTGAATGAAAAATGTTGAATTACATCCAGCCCCACCACACCCACGAGGTCTCCCCCAAAATTACATTTGCACAGGGGAAGGGAGCATAAAGTGTATTTTTCACCTCTTTTAATACATTGAAATTACAAATTTCAGATAAAAAAGGGGGTGGTGTACGTTGGATTCAGCCCCCTATAATTCACCAATGAGGGTAACCCTTGTGTATTGCAACAGTATAACAATTTAACTTATTATAAGTGCATCCACATACTAGTAATTCTAAAGAATGTGGCTGAATAAGTATGTTAAATTATCCTGGGATAAAATATTTCCACAAGACATACATACATGTCAGTGAATCAATGTGATGAAATATTTAATTGGGTAAAATTATGTACAGTACTATACTACCGTACATCTATCAACACTGGTGTTCATTTACTTCCAGGATTGTTCCATGGGCTTCAGAGAATTTATAGATCAAGATTTGATTGCAGTAAGAAGCCAAAGACACAAGGATGGTGAAAACACAGGAACATTAGAAAGTCTAGCTGAGTGTCTTAAAAGGCATATCATAGTTTTGCATTGTGATCCCACCAAAGATTGAGAACCCAACTACATCATTTTCGACCACCAGTGACCATACATGACACAGAACCACTGTATTTTGGGACATATTATTGAGGAACACTTTGTTCCTCTTGTGAAGCAAGGTAAAAATGCGCTATCACTAATATATGTATTTACGCATTGTAAAGGCCATGTTCTTCTGGTATTTTTCATCTCAATTTCCCTTCATCGGGTGAATAATGCTGTGTAATAAATTAACAACAAATTATAAGTAGATCGATATTAGTCCTCATGTTGTAATTCTTCCCAAAATATTTCAGAAAATCATCCAAAAAATGAAGCAAAATATCAACTCAAAAAGAGAGAACAAATGATACAGTCACTGATGAAATCAAACAAAAAGAAATTACTTCAAAGGTGCGTACTTGTGTTAAATATAGTTAACTTGCTGTAATAGTTATTTTTGTAATCACACACAAAAAATAAGGCAAAAAGCTTTACTTTTAAACAGCTTGATGAGACCCTGCCAACAATGAGTGCCATTTGTTCATTCATTTCCGGTCTCCAAGGCCACTCAACGCCATTCTGAACCAGAGTGTACAGTCTCTGAGGCCACTCATTGCCACTCTCAATCCGAGAGCACAGTTTCCGAGTCCACTCCAAGACGTTCGATCTCCGAGGTCATTGAGAGTCATTCTCTATCAGAAAGTCCTGTCTCAAGCAGATAGGCCAGTTTCCAAGGCTACTCAGAGCCAGTCTTATCCAAAGCATCCGATCTCCGAGACTAATCAAGGCCAATATAAACCAGATTATCTGGTCTCCAAGTCAACTCCAAGTCAATATTAACGAGAGTGTCCGTCGGAGACAATATTACTTCTGCGTCCATTGTATCAATTATTAAAAATGTCTTGTTGACTATGAATCTGACATTAGCAAAGGCTAGAGGTCAGTGTTATGAGGGAGCTTCATCTATGTCAGGAAGTAAAACTGGTGTGGCTATAACTATTAAGGTATCTTAAAAGCGATGCCTGTATACCCATTGCTATGAACACGTCCTCAATTTAGCTTGCTAAAATACATTTATAAAATGATCTGGAGGTAACACATGAAATTGGAAAACTTATAAAAATTCTCCAATGCGAGATGCACAATTCCAAAAATTAAAGCAAGAGTTATCTCCGGATTCCCTCGATGTCAGATCATTATGGGCAACACGGTCGACTGTTAGAGCAGATGCACTCCAAAGTGTGCTCGAAACTTACATAACTTTGGAATAATTATTGACTTGGGGTCTCGACAATGTCACTGATACAGACAAGAAATCCGGCATTCATGGAGTTCAAACATATGCCACTAAATTTAATTTTCTCTATTGTATAAGGTTAGGAGAAATGGTTTTAAGGTAGGCAGATAACTTAAGTAAGGTACTACAGAGGCAAAACATATTAGCAGCCGAAAGTCAGTAGCTGGCATTTATGACAATAAAGACCTTTGAACAAATTTGAAATGACAGGTCTTTTAAATTGTCAATAAAAATGCGCAAAGTCTTTATAATATAGTGGATGAAACTAAAGTTCTACGCAAGACACGCAGACCACCTCGCTATGAATATGAAAATGCTGACTGAGCCTGATTATCCAGCAAAAATAGAAGATCACTATCGAAAAATATATTTTGAATCTTTAGACTTGATTATTAAATGTATAAAAGGTCGTTTCTACCAACCAGACTATAATATGTACAAAGCCCTCTAACAATTGTTATTTGCAAATAGAAAAGGTAAATAAGTTCATGCTTTACTGAAAAAAGTTTAAAAAAATTCTGAGTCTGACTTCGACAAACATTTGCTCAAAACACGTTGTGGGGGAATTCCACGAGGAACTTCTTTTCCAGCACGGAAGTGACGTCCATGTGCTAGAGAAGGTTCTAGAATTTGGTTAGGCTTAAATTGGTAAGCCTCCCCCCCCCTCACCCCATCCACAAGCGGTAGCCTCGAACCACGTCCACCTCGGACCACTTTTTCGCGGGTTAGAATCGCCTCGACGTGAAGATTCGAGGCCATTCGAGAGTAGCGCTGTTTCCCCCACCCCTGCGGGGGGTGGGGGGTTCGGATGTATATAGGGCTCGTCTTTCATGTGGGAGACACAGAGTTGAGGAGTCTCGCCCGGACCCAAGAAGTTTCCCCTAGTTCCAAGTCAGGTGCTAACAACAAAGCAAAGTGACGGCTGAACTTTTTTGTCTTGGAATTAACCCAGCCAGTGTGGTAATTGCATTTGACGATCGCCACTGAGCGATTTTTCCGACTCCACTCATCAACTCCTGTCGAAGCCCTCCTCGTTCCCTCCTCGTTTTCGGGTGGTCGAAATACTCTACCCTGGACCGGACGTAACCGCCCCCGTCCTTTAAAGAACCGTCATCACGTCAACTTCCCGCTCAGAAGCTCCGAGCGCCCTCGCCCTCACGTTTATTGCCTGCAGAAGACATCTGTGAAACCCTACCCCGACGTCTCACCCGGAATCCTCCGTAAGCCAACCCCTCTGCCCCTTCAGCAACCCATTTGAGTTAATCTTCCCCATTTGAATAGTCTCCTTCTGTAGCGCATTAATTTCTAACTTCAGAGTCTGATGCATAGCTCTGTAATTCCATCCTTGTTTACCAATTTAATTTTGCCCATTAATTCTCTTATTTTACGTAAATAAAATTATATTTTTGTGTATGCCTCTTTAAATAACCTTGAGCTTTGCCATTGCCCAAATTTTACCTGACCTCGTTGCTCTCTTTTCTCGCTGTTCCGCGCGTCGAAACTCGTGGCGTTCCGTCCCTTGTCGGTTCGCCTTTAAGTTATTGGTCCCTCCCCCATAGATATAATATGGTATTGATATAATGTAATGTCATACCACGACACACATCTCAAAATTCTTTCGTGTACCCCTATACATGATGGTGTGGTTGCAATACATGATGTCATCGGCCACATGAAATCTTTGTTACATGCACAGAAAACACTTCTGACCGAAGTTTCAACACTGATCAAACTCATTTTAATCATGCCTGCGACAAATGCAGTCATTGAGCAGAGTTTCAGTCAGCTCTTTGAGGAGAGGGTCGTAGGTCAAGTCTACGTGCATGGATTAGCCGTGATGTGCGTGGGAATTTATATACATGAAGAGAGTGCGATTAAAGTTGGCCGTAACAATCTACTATCTTGGTAGTTCAGGGGTATCAAAACTTAGTTAAACAAAATAAACTTTACTTCTAAGAAACCAATATATGTATATATACAATTTAACAAGGGAATAATACAATATACAATTGGGTTAGGTGCAAACTGAGGACAGAACAGGGGAAAGTTTGGACGTGGCAATGAGATACAAATAAACGCACGCTTGTCACAAGTCAGGAAGCCTGAGTCACGAACAAGTCAAACGTAGCCTCATGTAAGCGGGAAGGTCTCCGGGGAGGAGACGGAGTGAGAGAATCCTGTCAACGGGGAGTTATGATTACCACGGGTGACCTCAAGAATAGGGACCCAGGGAGTATGTCACTGAGCTAAAAGCGATGCCGGGATTCAGACAATAGCTTCTAGATACTAGCTATTAATTAGCTGAACGGGATTTCTTTTCTGGAGTGGAATCCGATTGGGAGAGTTGCGCGAAGAGTTCAGTCAAAACGAAAACGGGCGAATACTGGCGCTGCTCGCGAAGACGGGACCATACTAAATTCTTAATTCCATCGTCTGGGTATTTTTACGAGACAGCCGGAAGCGGCTTGCCTTGGGTGGTGAGAGAGAGAGACTCCCAGTTATCAAGCGGGTCGCCGGAAAGGCAAATCTTCGTATGGTTCACGGCGTTGCGGAATCCCTTTTCTTCGCGACGCTCAACCCTTGGCGTACCCAGCACGGCGTCTTATCACCGGAAATGCTCCTGTTGGCTGTAGATTGGGGATTTTTCTAGTCCGCTCGATGCTCTCTCTCTCTCTCTCTCTCTCTCTCTCTCTCTTTCTCATGGTGACACCTCGTGGCTCTCTTCTATGATAGAGAGTTAAAACCTATCTCTGATCTAACATATCACAGCAATTTTAAATCCTGTGATGTTGTTAACTGTATATAAGGACAGACTGGACTCTATCAATTTGGTGGATGTGGCCAATAATTTCGTGTCAGGTGATGAAGGACGGCAGGCTCGGTTTGAACAGTTAACTATTTTGGATATGGAAAAATTTAGTGTGAAAACCGTCAGTTTGTCCACACAACTAAGAAACCAAACTGAGAAGTTCATTACAAAAAACAATGATTATTTTCCAATGATATTTAACCTTTAGAGTGGGAAGGCCTTCCCAAAGTATGACTTCGCTCTTTCAGCGTTCGCAACAGAAACTAAGGGCCTCTCTACTCTCTACGAGGCTGCTACGGGCCTGTAGTTATGGTAGTTCATTTGGTAACGAATGCTGCAGTGTAGTTCAATTTACCAATGCTTGCTTTGTGCCATCGAACGCCTATAGGAAGGTAGCATTCCGAACTAGATCACGTGATTTAAGCTATAGTCGGGCAAGTTTGGATAAATCAGCTACAATGGCAGCAAAATTTGGAATCATTCTACGATAATAACTTACTATACCAAGAAATCAACGTACCATTTATAATATGTCAGTGGGGGTACTTCGTTGATTTCTGTGATCTTACGTGTTGGACTGGTTAGTCTTGGAGAAGATACGTGATGGCCTAAGAAATCAATTTCCTCCTACATGAACTCGCATTTTTCTATTGAAATTCTCAGCCTATTTTGCTCTAAGGTTTTGAAAACTTTTTTTAATTGTTCTAAATGACTACAAATGTCCCCTGAAAAATTTCAAATATCATTAATGTAGTCAAAAACGAATTCTAGGAGGCAAACTAAGCTATACAGGCACCGTTTGAATGTGCAACTTGCATTCCTACGACCAAAGGGCATTTTAAATTATTCGAAAAGACCAAAACGACTCGTGGCACTGATCTTCTTTATACCTCCTGAGTTCGGTAGTATTTGATGATATACCCTATGTTTATTAGAGTAAAAACTACCTTATCATGCAGCTGAGTGGATAAACTTTGAATTATAGGTAATGGGTAATATCCGGTTTCTTCGTAGTATTTAAAGGGCGAAAATAACCTACCGCCCATTATTTCCTGGGAGTTTTCTTCCTGACCCTATGAATGGGTAAGGCCCACGGAAAATTGCATGGTCGCCAGAGCATCAAAGGTTCCCTTAGTAGGTTTCAATTTCTCTTTTAGAAGGGGTATAGGACGCACGAAAGTTGGTGGTTAACTACCAGGCTCAAGTGTATTCACCACAGAGTTAAGTGAGGGAGAATACACATCTACTAACCTAGGATTATATATCGCTTCGATTTACTTCAAACTGTTCCGCAATTAGGTGGAAGGTGTGGCAATCCATTAATATCTAGTGATACCAGTTGTGCATTAGTTTGGTGCAGCTTTGAAACTAAACTCGTTTTATATCGATAATAACTCTACAGGCGTAGTCCACAAGGGGCTAAAATAACCTAAAAAGGTACCTAGTATTGGTGATGTTGTATCTGCCACTAGAAATACCGAACAAAAGGAAGGGCATAAACTTGGGATCGGCACAATCAATTGTACTTCATCATTAACTTTTATTGATTACCCATTAGTACTCGAAATATTTATGGTAGCCTAGTTCATTTCACAAAATTACACTAATTTTAATGGGATTATTGACACATTAGAACTAGTATCAATTAAAAATTCACATTTATTTTTGCATACTTTATGTAGTTGCCACTGTAACCAACGAGAGCAGATAAACCGTCGCATATACTACAGCCTGTCGGGTTAATAATCCAAAGGATCGTGATAAGATGACCTGTATAATGGTTGCATTTGCAAATTATCATCCTCTTAGGCTACTTGCACTTAAGCCGAAATAAATAGGCGCGCGGAACATAAGGCACTTTTGATCTCTATGGAATGGTGGTCGCTCTCCTATCGGTAAGAAATTTGTATTATCATTATTATTAAGCACTGAATTTGTCCTATAAGAACTATTATTATTTATATTAGCGGGCATAAATTTAGACTTCATTGCCATTATAATTTATATTGAAACCATGTGTGCGAAGTTTGCGCAAACTTCAAGTTCTTCTGAATAGCGATTACGGATGCGATATTTGTAGTTAGAAAGTGGACAAATTTATGCCTGACTAGTTTTTTTCGTAATTGATATTTAATAGCTCTGAGAAGAGATGTTCTTTCGAGGAAGTCGGTCAACTGTATCGGATGAAGAGGAATCAAAACATGATAATAATTCGAGTCTTCCAAAGTAATCATAGAAATGTGAAATTATGCTTCAACAATATTAAACCCTCCCGTCACTGCAGCTTCGTTAAAGGCGGAGTTTTGACTGTTATGGCAAGTGGCGAGATTACCTTAGGCAAGTTGTTGAGTTAACGTCATCAACTTTCCACTTCGGCTAGGATGATAAGTCTGACTTCAATTTCTTCTTCGGCTAGGATGATGAGTCTGACTTCAATTTCTTCTTCGGTTAGGATGATGAGTCGGACTTCAATTTCTTCTTCAGTTAGGATGATGAGTCTCACTTCAATTTCTTCTTCGGTTAGGATGATGAGTCTCACTTCAATTTCTTCTTCGGTTAGAATGATGAGTCTGAGTTCAATTTCTTCTTCGGTTAGGATGATGAGTCTGAGTTCAATTTCTTCTTCAGTTAGGATGATGAGTCTGACTTCAATTTCTTCTTCGGTTAGGATGATGAGTCTGACTTCAATTTCTTCTTCGGTTAGAATGATGAGTCTGAGTTCAATTCCTTCTTCGGTTAGGATGATGAGTCTGACTTCAATTTCTTCTTCGGCTAGGATGATGATTCTGAGTTCATTTTTTTCTTCGGCTAGGATGATGAGTCTGACTTCAATTTCTTCTTCGGTTAGGATGATGAGTCTGAGTTGAATTTCTTCTTTGGTTAGGATGATGAGTCTGAGTTCAATTTCTTCTTCGGTTATGATGATGAGTCTGAGTTCAATTTCTTCTTCGGCTAGGATGATGAGTCTGAGTTCAATTTCTTCTTCGGCTAGGATGATGAGTCTGACTTCAATTTCTTCTTCGGTTAGGATGATGAGTCTCACTTCAATTTCTTCTTCGGTTAGGATGATGAGTCTGACTTCAATTTCTTCTTCAGGTAGGATGATGAGTTTGAGTTCAATTTCTTCTTCGGTCAGGATGATGAGTCCGAGTTCAATTTCTTCTTCGGTTAGGATGATGAGTCTCACTTCAATTTCTTCTTCAGCTAGGATGATGAGTCTGAGTTCCATTTCTTCTTCGGTTAGGATGATGAGTCTGACTTCAATTTCTTCTTTGGTTAGGATGATGAGTCTGAGTTCAATTTCTTCTTCGGTTAGGATGATGAGTCAGTTAAATTCCTTCTTCAGGTAGGATGATGAGTCTGAGTTCAATTTCTTCTTCGGTTAGGATGATGAGTCTCACTTCAATTTCTTCTTCGGTTAGGATGAAGAGTCTCACTTCAATTTCTTCTTCGGTTAAGATGATAAGTCTGACTTCAATTTCTTCTTTGGTTAGGATGATGAGTCTGAGTTCAATTCCTTCTTCGTTTAGGATGATGAGTCTGAGTTCAATTTCTTCTTCGGCTAGGATGATGATTCTGAGTTCAATTTCTTCTTCGGCTAGGATGATGAGTCTGACTTCAATTTTTTTTCGGTTAAAATGATGAGTTTGAGTTCAATTTCTTCTTCGGTTAGGAAGATGAGTCTGAGTTCAATTTCTTCTTCAGTTAGGATGATGAGTCTGACTTCAATTTCTTCTTCGGTTAGGATGATGAGTCTGACTTCAATTTCTTCTTCGGTTAGGATGATGAGTCTGACTTCAATTTCTTCTTCGGCTAGGATGATGAGTCTGAGTTCAATTTCTTCTTCGGCTAGGATGATGAGTCTGACTTCAATTTCTTCTTCGGTTAGGATGATGAGTCTGACTTCAATTTCTTCTTCGGTTAGGATGATGAGTCTGACTTCAATTTTTTCTTCGGTTAGGATGATGAGTTTGAGTTCAATTTCTTCTTCGGTCCGGATGATAAGTCTGACTTCAATTTCTTCTTCGGTTAGGATGATGAGTCTCACTTCAATTTCTTCTTCGGGCTAGGACGATGAGTCTGACTTCAATTTCTTCTTCGGTTAGGATGATGAGTCTCACTTCAATTTCTTCTTCGGTTAGGATGATGAGTCTCACTTCAATTTCTTCTTCGGTTAGGATGATGAGTCTCACTTCAAT
This sequence comes from Ceratothoa steindachneri, assembly GCA_963969495.1. Classification (NCBI taxonomy): domain Eukaryota; kingdom Metazoa; phylum Arthropoda; class Malacostraca; order Isopoda; family Cymothoidae; genus Ceratothoa; species Ceratothoa steindachneri. The sequence continues at coordinate 123,322,494 of OZ018327.1, forward strand.
TTCTTCTTCGGTTAGGATGATGAGTCTGACTTCAATTTCTTCTTCGGTTAGGATGATGAGTCGGACTTCAATTTCTTCTTCAGTTAGGATGATGAGTCTCACTTCAATTTCTTCTTCGGTTAGGATGATGAGTCTCACTTCAATTTCTTCTTCGGTTAGAATGATGAGTCTGAGTTCAATTTCTTCTTCGGTTAGGATGATGAGTCTGAGTTCAATTTCTTCTTCAGTTAGGATGATGAGTCTGACTTCAATTTCTTCTTCGGTTAGGATGATGAGTCTGACTTCAATTTCTTCTTCGGTTAGAATGATGAGTCTGAGTTCAATTCCTTCTTCGGTTAGGATGATGAGTCTGACTTCAATTTCTTCTTCGGCTAGGATGATGATTCTGAGTTCATTTTTTTCTTCGGCTAGGATGATGAGTCTGACTTCAATTTCTTCTTCGGTTAGGATGATGAGTCTGAGTTCAATTTCTTCTTTGGTTAGGATGATGAGTCTGAGTTCAATTTCTTCTTCGGTTAGGATGATGAGTCTGAGTTCAATTTCTTCTTCGGCTAGGATGATGAGTCTGAGTTCAATTTCTTCTTCGGCTAGGATGATGAGTCTGAGTTCAATTTCTTCTTCGGTTAGGATGATGAGTCTGACTTCAATTTCTTCTTCGGTTAGGATGATGAGTCTGACTTCAATTTCTTCTTCGGTTAGGATGATGAGTTTGAGTTCAATTTCTTCTTCGGTCAGGATGATGAGTCCGAGTTCAATTTCTTCTTCGGTTAGGATGATGAGTCTGACTTCAATTTCTTCTTCGGCTAGGATGATGAGTCTGAGTTCCATTTCTTCTTCGGTTAGGATGATGAGTCTCACTTCAATTTCTTCTTTGGTTAGGATGATGAGTCTGAGTTCAATTTCTTCTTCGGTTAGGATGATGAGTCTGAGTTAAATTCTTTCTTCGGTTAGGATGATGAGTCTGAGTTCAATTTCTTCTTCGGTTAGGATGATGAGTCTCACTTCAATTTCTTCTTCGGTTAGGATGAAGAGTCTCACTTCAATTTCTTCTTCGGTTAAGATGATAAGTCTGACTTCAATTTCTTCTTTGGTTAGGATGATGAGTCTGAGTTCAATTCCTTCTTCGTTTAGGATGATGATTCTGAGTTCAATTTCTTCTTCGGCTAGGATGATGATTCTGAGTTCAATTTCTTCTTCGGCTAGGATGATGAGTCTGACTTCAATTTTTTTCGGTTAGGATGATGAGTTTGAGTTCAATTTCTTCTTCGGTTAGGAAGATGAGTCTGAGTTCAATTTCTTCTTCAGTTAGGATGATGAGTCTGACTTCAATTTCTTCTTCGGTTAGGATGATGAGTCTGACTTCAATTTCTTCTTCGGTTAGGATGATGAGTCTGACTTCAATTTCTTCTTCGGCTAGGATGATGAGTCTGAGTTCAATTTCTTCTTCGGCTAGGATGATGAGTCTGACTTCAATTTCTTCTTCGGTTAGGATGATGAGTCTGACTTCAATTTCTTCTTCGGTTAGGATGATGAGTCTGACTTCAATTTCTTCTTCGGTTAGGATGATGAGTTTGAGTTCAATTTCTTCTTCGGTCAGGATGATGAGTCCGAGTTCAATTTCTTCTTCGGTTAGGATGATGAGTCTCACTTCAATTTCTTCTTCGGCTAGGATGATGAGTCTGAGTTCCATTTCTTCTTCGGTTAGGATGATGAGTCTGACTTCAATTTCTTCTTTGGTTAGGATGATGAGTCTGAGTTCAATTTCTTCTTCGGTTAGGATGATGAGTCTGAGTTAAATTCCTTCTTCGGTTAGGATGATGAGTCTGAGTTCAATTTCTTCTTCGGTTAGGATGATGAGTCTCACTTCAATTTCTTCTTCGGTTAGGATGAAGAGTCTCACTTCAATTTCTTCTTCGGTTAAGATGATAAGTCTGACTTCAATTTCTTCTTTGGTTAGGATGATGAGTCTGAGTTCAATTCCTTCTTCGTTTAGGATGATGAGTCTGAGTTCAATTTCTTCTTCGGCTAGGATGATGATTCTGAGTTCAATTTCTTCTTCGGCTAGGATGATGAGTCTGACTTCAATTTTTTTTCGGTTAGGATGATGAGTTTGAGTTCAATTTCTTCTTCGGTTAGGAAGATGAGTCTGAGTTCAATTTCTTCTTCAGTTAGGATGATGAGTCTGACTTCAATTTCTTCTTCGGTTAGGATGATGAGTCTGACTTCAATTTCTTCTTCGGTTAGGATGATGAGTCTGACTTCAATTTCTTCTTCGGCTAGGATGATGAGTCTGAGTTCAATTTCTTCTTCGGCTAGGATGATGAGTCTGACTTCAATTTCTTCTTCGGTTAGGATGATGAGTCTGACTTCAATTTCTTCTTCGGTTAGGATGATGAGTCTGACTTCAATTTTTTCTTCGGTTAGGATGATGAGTTTGAGTTCAATTTCTTCTTCGGTCTGGATGATAAGTCTGACTTCAATTTCTTCTTCGGTTAGGATGATGAGTCTCACTTCAATTTCTTCTTCGGGCTAGGACGATGAGTCTGACTTCAATTTCTTCTTCGGTTAGGATGATGAGTCTCACTTCAATTTCTTCTTCGGTTAGGATGATGAGTCTGACTTCAATTTCTTCTTCGGTTAGGATGATGAGTCTGAGTTCAATTTCTTCTTCGGTTAGGATGATGAGTCTGACTTCAATTTCTTCTTCGGTTAGGATGATGAGTCTGAGTTCAATTTCTTCTTCGGTTAGGATGATGAGTCTGACTTCAATTTCTTCTTCGGTTAGGATGATTAGTCTGAGTTCAATTCCTTCTTCGGTTAGGATGATGAGTCTGAGTTCAATTTCTTCTTCGGCTAGGATGATGATTCTGAGTTCAATTTCTTCTTCGGCTAGGATGATGAGTCTGACCTAAATTTCTTCTTCGGTTAGGATGATGAGTCTGAGTTCAATTTCTTCTTCGGTTAGGATGATGAGTCTGAGTTCAATTTCTTCTTCGGTTAGGATGATGAGTCTGAGTTCAATTTCTTCTTCGGTTAGGATGATGAGTCTGAGTTCAATTTCTTCTTCGGTTAGGATGATGAGTCTGAGTTCAATTTCTTCTTCGGCAGGATGATGAGTCTGACTTCAATTTCTTCTTCGGCAGCTTCAGGTCTCTAAGTCGGCAATCAAAGTTTCTGGTGCTGGGGATAAATAAGGCTTCAGCGTCTCGTTCCCGTAGTTTCATTCCTCCGCCTCTTTCTCTCTTTTTGACATCTTCAACATTCCTATTTGCATAAAAAAATCGCACTAATCAGTGTCTATAGACCCCGAATAATTCGTTATTTTATATATATATATATATATATATATATATATATATATATATATATATATATATATATATATATATATATATATATATATATATATATATATATATATATATATACCAGTTCTCTATTTTTGTATAAAGAAAATATTACAATACCGAAGTATATAGTAAATATTACAATTATACCACACCAGGAAGCGGTTACGCCACTCCTTACAAGAGGAGCTTGCGCTTCGCATGCAGACATCAGTCTGTGACCTACGGCCTATCTGGATCTGGCAACGGGTTTTTTTTGTCTAAGAAAAATTTAAAAGGTTTCCAGTACAAATATCTCCTAATAATTTACTCTTGGTCTATGTTTTTCCCCAGATCTATGCTTATTTCTAGGCCTAAAAAACAAGACAAAAATCTTTTATTTTTATAAGTTTCAGGAATTAATTTGTTCTCTTTGTCATTTTTCTTCTCTTCTTGATTTAAACGTTTTTTCAGCTTTCTTAGTGTCTTTTATTTCTTTAATTTGTGAACGTTTTTGAGCCATCAATTCTTTTTTTAGTCGCGTGTAACTATATAAATTACTATGGAAGGTTGTAGGTCATCGGTCGGTCGGTCGGATGTAACCATTTTACTGTTCAATGAGTTTTTTTTGCAATAACATCGTAACTATTCGGCCGATTATAACGAAATTTGAAACCCTTATGTTGTTTTACATTACCTTTCGAATGATATAGTTACCAAGGTCCTTCCGACATTAGTTCTGGAATTAATAAGAAAAATCTAACTATGGGCTGGATTGCCCTACATGAGAGCACGCGACTTAGGTCTGTTGACCTTTGTACTTGTTTAATCGCGACCTCTTTTATTATATCAAGTACTTCCTTTGATGAAAGAGTTTTCAGTATTATTTATGCGTCTTTTATTTTTGGGGGGGTGTATTAAGTCCCCAAACTTTTGTTTTTATCTTCGATAATAGCATTAAAAATATTGTTTGATATATTTTAATCTGTTTTAATCGCGTCCTTATTACATAAAATAACCAGGCAATGGCTTCACCACTCCCATCCTATGTGGGGAGCTTGCGCTTCGCTGCAAGATTAAAATTTAAAATCTAAAAAAAAGCAGCCATGGTTAAATTTTTATAAATTTTCTGACCTTCGCCAATTATAATAACTTTAAAAAGTAACTTTAAACTTAATTTTCCCCCTTTCAAAATATCACCTTGCTAAAATATAGTTATAGACGATATATAAAAATAAATTTCCTGAACTTCACCATTTGTAATTCTTTGGGTTTTAAAAAATAACTTTGATACAAAAACATAAGTCATAACCAAACTAAGATGAAATTATTATTCAAATACTAAAAAAAATCCCATTCTTAAATTATAGAGTTAGTGATGATGATGATGATTATGATGATGATGATGATGATGTCTGTCATTTTCTTCAAATTGAGTAATGATATCGTTCTGTATAATTTGAGCCCCTTCAGCCACGTCTTTATTTGTTAAAGCAGTATTGTCATTTAGTTTGTTTTCTTCGAGTACATCTCATTTATATTCTTATCTTTAATTTTTGTTTTATTATTTTATTTTTAATTTGCTATGTTTATTTACAAAATCTGCAAACATGCTTCGAGCGGGTGACAGATTCTCTTATTTTTTTGTAATGATATTTTTTTTTTATTAATGAACTCTATGTCAAATCTTTTGCGAATTTAAAAACGTTGTTTCCGTTTGAATATTATCATCATCATCATCATCATCATCATCATCATCATCACTAACTCTATAATTTCAGAACGGGATTTTTGGAGTATATGAATAATAAATTCATCTTAGTTTGGTTATGACTTATGTATATTTTAAATTTTTATTAAGGTAATTTCTAAGAATTTGTTTAGAGTTTGAAAAAACAAAATAGTTTAGTACAGAAAAAATAAATATCATTATCCAATGATTTATAATGTTTTCAAAGAAAATAAATTGCAATTGGTAAAGTTCATAGAATTTATTAAAATTTAAGTAAGGCTGCTTTTTTAATTTTATTTATTACTGTATTTAAGCAACGTGATTTTTTGAAAAGGGGAGAAATAGTTAAGAGTTCATTTATAAATTAGTATAATTGGCTGTTTTTTTTTTAGATTTTAAATTTTAATCTTAATAGCGAAGCGCAAGCTCCCCCAGTAGTGGGGGGAGTGGCGAAGCCATGGCCTGGTTCCTTTAGAAGGAAAGTTTTTTCCTCTCAATATTAGCCAAAATGTATCCAAAAATAGTTTTGCAATCGAGTGATTTCTTTAAAGAAAATATTAAACATAAACTGATTTCGTTTGTTAAAAATCGCAGTTAAGGGATCGGATGAAATAGTTCCCATTGTTTTTAAATTTCTTACCAACCCTTGCCCTTAATTTCAATAATTTATCAAAAATATTTCCGAACCTCTTCCTTTTCTAAAACCCTTTCTTTTAAAAAGTCAAGAATATCGCATAATGATATTACATTTCAAAAAGTTTCTCTATGTTAAAAAAAAAATAAAAAAAACGCCACTGCAACAAATGTACTTAAATTATAATATAAGGGATCGGGCTAAAGATTAAAATGGAAAATCTATTTTAGAAAGAACTTTGATAAAGCATTCGAATATAAGAAAAAAAATGTGTGTAAAAAAAAAATATATATATATATATATATATATATATATATATAATATATATATATATATATATATATATATATATATATATATATATATATATATATATATATATATATATATATATATATATATATATATATATATATATATATATATATATATATAAGTGTCACTTTATTGTGACACTTATTACATCTGACATGTCACTTCATTCATCAGTGAGTGTTGTTAATGGATGATGTGACATGTCAGATGTAATAAGTGTCACAATAAAGTGTTAGTAGGGTTTAACAAGCAAACTATTGGTTAGTGTAGTGGCCATCACGCTTGCCTCCCAATCGTGGATCGGCAGTTCGAATCTCTCTTTGTTTTTTTTTATGCTGATACTATTTACTAGGGAGGTTACCTTCGTGGCTGGGCATCACGGTGGGGACTGGTAGGTGCAGGGAGCTCGTAGCCATGGCAAGCAGTCCACCCAAGAGAAGGAAACTTCGATTTCAAAACGCTGGAGCCACAGGCATAATTTACCACTTCCAGAAGCTCCTCTCTGAGTGAGTGAGTATCTGTGAGAGTATAATATATACATTTAGGCTTCTTTTAAGAACAGGTATGGTAGAATTATGCCTATAGTTTTGTCTTAAGTATGTCGTTGTTTATCTTAATAGAATGGGTGACGTGCGTAGACTGGCTATTTCTCCAGGACTTTGAGAGGCCACCTTGTATCGAAGTACTGACAACAAGAGTATAGACAACCTAAACAATAGATAACGCCATTACATCCATCTACCAGTAGTTATAACAAAAAAGAAAACTTATAGATTCAGCCTATCTACAGGTTTCTTCACTCAAGAAGACCTGCGTACATTAGCTGAAGGAGAACCAATAATCTGCAGTTAAAATTCTAGCATAGGAGGGACTGGAGTAGGAGGTAAAATAGGACGAACTGGTGAAGTAGGCAAAAAAGTTTGTAATAAAGGAGCTTCTCTACCAGGGAGCCTTGTCGATCCAGGAATTACCTGATCTTGGTGTCTTTTTTACAACATCTACTGTAGGTACACCACACTTATAATATAAAGGATCAATCTGCTCCTGTCCATAGGGAGGTATCCACTTAGAACCTCACGGAGTATAGTTTTTGATCATCAGTTGAGGTGATGGTGAGAGGGATAGGTTTCTAGCAAACTAAGTGTCGTATACTCCTAATTGTTGTTAGTTAGTTTATTTTTTTTCTGTCAGAGAATTTATATGTTCAATGACTTTAGAGTGCCCATCTGAACGACAACAATACTTCTATATTGGCTGAGTGGACTTTAGACTCCTGTATTATTTGAGAGTGCCACAGCGTTTAATCCTGTTGTTTTAATGAAGAGCCTATCAAACACGTAAGGATCCAAGAAAACACCATGAATTTATCCAAAAATATGTATATCTTTTTAAATTTATCACTTAACAACCCAAATCAAATATTTAGAATCACATAATAAGTTTAACGGATCTAACAATACTTGAAACGGGGCCTATTTCAGTAGCTAATCATGCCCAAATTGAAATAGGCTCGACGTAAACAAACCAATTGCCGATTAGTTATTTTTTACTGACCCTTTTAGATTAGCTTTAAACTCCAATTTAAGTTTCATTCTTCTAACTGTAAATATGACGAAGTTCACTACCAATTGTCTATACTTCAGTTAATTTGAGTACCGTATTAAACTCCTACTAAATCAATACAAATATAAATGGTCATTCTGACTTACATAATCGAAAGGATCAGGGTTGCCGGATTGTCACTATATTGTATTTTTCCACACTTCTTTTTCTACGGCGAGCGGCTGGAGTTTTTTCTTTCCCGAGATAAGGTGGAGAGGGAAGGGGGGGGCGATGTCAACTTCTTATTGCAACTTTGCCTCCTGTTACGTTTAAAAGACGGAGAGAGGTGTTGTGCTCTCTAGCTCAAGGAGTCCTCTTCTACGTAGCTCTTGAAGTCTTTTAGAATCCTCGTCTGTTACGCCGAGTGCCCAACTGGTTTTGGGGTATACGAGGTGATTTCTACCGTACTTTAAAAATGGGACCGCGTTGAGGATTAGTTCTTCCCCTCTCACTCTTACGGAGATTGCGCTGTGAGACTCACTCGAAGGTAAGTGGGTTTTCTTTTCTCCAGTCAGACTTCTTCTAAGTCTGTAAAGGATACTTCGGTATGGCACCGATACAAAACGTGACGTTTTGTAAGTTGTAGAAGAATGATTTCGAAATTGAGTGAAGGACCGATCTCCTCGATCTGGTCCTCTATCGTCTCTCACCGGATAATAAAAACCTCTACTCTTACTTGCGAAATTCCTGTTTGGCACTAGGAATTATGATCCAGTCAGACTTCTTCTAAGTCTGTAAAAGATACTTCGGTCTGACACCGATACAAAACTTGACGTTTTAAGTAGCAGAAGATTGATCTCGAAACTGGGTGAGGGACCGATCTCCTTGAACTGGTCCCCTATCGTCTCTCACCGAATAATCAATCTCTTTTCTCTCCTTATGGGGCTTATTTATAGCCTGGCGACCGCCGCATCAAAGGGGGAAGGGGCGAGGCCGCAGAGGGGAGGGCGATTGGTGAGGGGAGGGTGGCACCGCGGTGCTCAGGTCGGCTTCTTAATTAAAGGCACCGAAGACCGTCACAATCCTTGGTGTTCTTTTATTTCGAACTGGCACCGCTTTTTTTGGTGATTTAACTGCGGGCCTCTGGTTCGTAGGTAATCGGATCCTTTGAGCGCTGTGTAATGGCCTTTAGTGGTCACCTTGGCACAGCAGCTCGCTCCCGACTACTTATGCGGTGGGGAGATCAAAAGAGTAGGCCGTTTGACTGTTAGTCAGCTGGCTAACGTTCCCACGCCTCTCCTCATGGGACGCGATTCTCTCGCTTTCTCCGAAGGGTGACTTTAACGTATATGTCCGCCTGGCCCTCCGTGTGGCTTTATGTTATAATTCCCCTACACCTAGAATGGTTAGCTTTCTGACATTCCTGCCTATGGACTACTCTAGCAAATAACTATTATGTAGGCCACATCAAATCTAATCGAGAGAGACCACAATCGTCAACCAAACATCAATTCCGCGGGGAAAACTCCGGTAGGAGGGTGATGTCAGTCTATAGTAAACAGGAATCTATCAATAGTTGTCCAAAGAAGTTCGGTAGATGCACGGAGAGCTATCTTATAGGTCTGAACATCTTCTCAGCTAAACCATTAGTAGAAGGTTTATATAGTGCCGTAGTAATGTGATAAATAGGACAACTTGTGAGAAATTCCTTAAACTCAGCATAATTAAAACAAAGACCATTCTAAAATAACAAACAAACCCAAAACAACAAAAAACTGAAACTGGCAAACCAAACTGAGCGAAAGAATGTCTAAGAAACTTAATAGTTCCTTTAGCAGTTGGACCTGATGTTAGGTAAACATCAACCATTTAGAATGGCCATCTACTATGATGAAAAAATGCTTGCCATTTACTTCCTCAGCACATACAATATGCAATCTGTGCCATACCAACTGTGACCACTCCCAAAGATGTGATTCTACTTTAGGGGATGTAGAGTGTAAATGTAAGCACTGGGGACACGACCTGCATAGTTCTTCGAGGTCAATGTCCAAGTTAGGCCACCAAAAGTAGCCTCTAGCCAATTCCTTCATGCAAGAAGCACCCACATGATTAGCATGTAGTTCATGCAATAGAACATTTCTTAATTTAGGAGGAGTGACTAATCTATTGCCTCTCAAGACTGTACCCGACTAAATGGATAACTCATCCATCCTCTGTGCATAAGGAGCAAGTCCAGGATCCCTCTATATTTAAGGCTGGCCACCCACTCTCACAGAAATTGTGTACTGTAAAAAGTACAGAATCTGTACGTGTGCAATCACTGACAGCAACACTATTGACTAATGAAAAGTCTAGAAAATTCGCTAGCGTAGTCCAGTCAGCTAGAACTGGAGTATCCTCATTATGTAAATGCTAGGATTAGGTAGACGGTTTAGAGCATCTACAGTACCTAATAAGTTTCCATATCGATGAATAAGAGTGAAATTATAAGCCTGAAGAAGAAGAGTCTAGCGTTGTATCCTACGAGACGCCACAGGAGGGATATATTTAGTACAAAAAAATAAACCAAGATGAGGTTTATTATCTGTCACTAATGTAAAATTGTGCTGAACCCTAAAAATTAGAAATGAAATTTCTTTCAAGAAAAAACATCGAAAAAGCTTCCTTCTCCAAATGAGAATAATTACGTTCTATGCCATCCATCAGATATCATAGAACATCTCCGATACCATAAACATTACTGTTTGCAACCACTACAATAGAATTCTGAGGGTCAAAATACACTAACGCCTGAGAAGATAGAGGAATATGCTTGGATGCAACAAAAGATGTTGTTTGTACTTTTTCCCAAGACCAAAGTACACCAGCTCTTAATGAGCTGTTAAGAGGCTCCATGATAGATGCTGCCTTATGAATGAGCCTCCTATAAAAGTTAAGCAACCCTAAGTATGGCTTTAGCTAAGATACATTGGTAGGAATAGAGCGTCTGTAATAGCTTGAATTTTGTCAGAAGTATGGTAAATATCCTGAGCATCAATACGATAACCCATATATTTCACAGTAGAAACACCAATGATCCATTTCATCAAAAAAAGCTTCAATCCAACAGTCTCTAGTATCTTCAGTCCGGATCTAAGTCACGGCTCATGCTCAAGTTCAGATGAACCACATATGAGCACATCAGCCAAGTAGCAAACAACACCTGGAAGATCCCTTTATAAATCTTCCATCGCTCATTGAAAAAAAAAATCCAAGTGCAGGGGAAACTTCAAAACATAACTTATGATATTTAAACACTCCACGATGTGTGTAATTACTGTATACTGTTGTGATCCATCATCAATACATAATTGGGCCTATGACTGATACATATCTAGTTTAGTAAATAGATAGCCACTTGGGAGACTACTAAACAGATACTCGCTCTTAGGAATGGGATAGGTATTCAGTCTAGTATTTCTATTTACTGTAAGCCGATAGTTCTCACAGATCCTGACTGATCCATTTGTTTTCAATACGGGTACCACTGCGGCAGCCCCGGCAAAATGCAGTACATATAGTGAAAATTAAACCGTCTTCCACGAATCAGATTTCTCAATTCTCTTTCCACTTTAGCTCTTAGTGTATAGGGAATTGTCCTAGCTTTAAAGAATTTAGGAGGGAAATTTGGGTCCCAAGGTTACCCGTTATAGGTTAGTACTGATGGTTAAGGCAGTTATAGGGGGTTAGTTAGCTGTTGTTGATCAGGAGACGGTTGGCTAATGTTCACCGGTAGAGATCGACTTGGCGGCTTCCCATTCAAGTACTTAAAAGGCCCAATGCTGCTTAACTTCGACGTAGCGCTATTGGGGGTATTCGGTTACCTGGCGTTGATCTTGGGCTGACTCCAATTTAGGTTGGGAGAAAATTATCCTCTCGTTTGGTTATAGTGATGTAGGCTGGGTAATAAGACCGGGTTGTATTACTGCAGTAAAAGAAATCTCGGAAGACGGATTCAAGGACTCTTTATTGGGCGGAGAACTCCGTAGGCTTAGGTGCAATAAATTTGATTGAACTTATGTCGGGTATTTAAGGCAGGCCTACTAATGTTTTAAGTCTATTTTGACTGTCCTTGACTGCCTTCCTGATTGACCTTTTGGGGTCTACCCAGGACAGTATAGAATGTTTTGAAAACAGTGGGCGTGGCCCACTGTTGGCCAATGGCATAGTTTGAGCGGAGCTTACTCGACTGATGTTTATTTGTATGTGCACGGGGATGTAGAATATCTTTATCTCAAATTTCGTGAATAAGATTTCGTGTTTCGCAGCTCTTTGATAGTAAATAAAGGTCCGCATCTTTCCTGTCCTCAGCTCGGTGTCATTGACTGCACCTGCTTTGATGTTTTGTTTGTACAGCTGTAGCGTTTGCCATAACCTTGCTGAAAAGGTTTAGACATATATTGCTAGAGGCGTGTAAGTGTATATGCGTTTGAGTGTGTAAGTATGTGAGCGCGTATGCGTGTGAAAAACTATCGAATTAGTTTTGCCTATTGCTCTTTACAAGAACAGTATATATAATTATTTACATGAACAAATGTTGTATATTGTTAATTTTCTGACAAAATGTTATATATTATTATTTATATGAAAAAATGTTACATATTTTTAGATTACTTGCATGCGCATAATTATGTGCGTACCTATTTCAAGCCTTCATAGGATTTATATGACACTCATCTGTGAGGCTTCATTGTCAATCCTATTTCACCTTGCAATGTGGCACTACAGTTTTACCTTTAAGACAACCAAAACCGATAGAAAATAAATCGGGGAAATCTTCCATAGTCCTAATGGTACACATTTTGTATTATCACTTATAATTATTAGTCACAATATTTGATCTTTTAATATCATGGTATATGCTGATGGGACTGAACGCCAACTTTTTGTATAATGCACATTATTGAACCGACTAATAGACATATCATTAACACTGAGAGCACTTATATTGGTAAACTATGCGTCATTGCTCTCATCTGTATCACTGTTGTTTACTCTAAAACACTGTGCCCTGTAAAATGGCATTAGTTCGTCTGTAAGTTTTCCTAATTGGGTGAGAGTCCAATCATTCTGAATAGCGATGATGGGGGCGATGTTCAGAGCTAAAGACTGGATAAATTTGTGCCTAACAAGGTCCTCACCAACTCCAACTTGCAGTGCAATAATTTCTCGAAGAGTTCTGGTTTTATCCTCTCAAAAAGTTCAAACACTTCTGTCCTTAGGAGAGGGTAGTTCTGCGTTGAAAGGATTGTGGCAGGAAGATTATCGACTGTCTAGGGATGTACAATAGCCAGGATATGATAAACTTGAAGTTTTTCTGACTTATCTTAGCAATGTGGAATTGTGCTTCCACTATTTTAAACCACCCCGTCACAGTTGTTGGGGGATAAGCTGTGTAGCGTTGTGTGGCTTGGTGGCTATCGGTTGATTCTTCTGGAAGTGCCTTTTACGTGAGACAAGACGCTCATCGCCAGAGCGTCGTGGTCATGTTAGCGAAGAGGGCTTGATGACACAAGTTCAAATCCAACTCCTTTATTCATTTTCATATGACGGTTAAAATAGTTTGCCCTATTGTCCGTTTCTATAATTCTCCCATTCTCTTTCTTAAGCTTTAATGGTCCATGTAATTAATTTCCTTAGCATCTTTCGGGGTTGTGTTACCCTTTTTCATTTCTTTGGGCCATTAAATAAACACACACACACATACACACACACACACACATATATATATATATATATATATATATATATATATATATATATATATATATATAGCAGGAATATGAAGACCCAGGTGATTACACTAATCATTTATTGGCCGAACGTTTGGGACCTTTACAAGGACTATCTTCAGCGACTATGTCGACTAATGAGAAGGGAAAGGAACATTTAATTGATAACAGTTAAAAAAATGCATTAAATAATGGCTAAAAAAGCGGAAGAAGGCAAATTAAAATAATAAAATTGACAATTATTAAAATTAAAGTAAAAACACTAATACCAATATATAGAATTAAATAATAATATCCAGTGCGATTTGAAAAAAAAATAATAGAAAGTGAAATTATGACATAAACTGACTTGAATATCACATATTAAAAGTTACTGGAGTAAACAAAAAATAACCTATTATATTAAATTGTAAAAAACAACAAAAAACCCGAAAACAAATCAGAATGAACGAGGTGACTAACCTTTATTGTGGGAGTTGAGAAATCAACTAACTAAAGATATAAAACTACTAACGAAATTTGTTCGGTTGGTCGGTTGGCTAGTTAATCTATTGAAGTGTTGGTTAACCTTATATTGTGAATAGTTTAATTGAGGAGGAGTAATTATTTAGGTTTGGATTTATTTTATTGATGTACAGTGACTCTAAGATTTTCAAATCGAGAGAAGTTAAGGCTGAAGATAATATAGTAAATGAATTAGAATTAAGAGGATGATGGTGATACTCTGAATGTTGCCTGATGGAAGAGGCTTCAGGTTTAGAAATGGGAATACCAGTCCCACGAGACAAACCCAAGTGCTTCGCGATTCTGCAGTTCAATTGTAAGCCAGTTTGGCCTACATAATGACTGTGGCAGGTCGTACATGTATAATTGTAAATTATACAGGATCACAAGCCCAAAGGAATTGATTGGCTCCTTATGGAGAAAAAAGGAATTTAACGATACAGGGTTGGAATTTATACAAATGAATTGGCATTGAGGGAAATGGTTGTTGAGGGTAGAGAGAAGGAGTTTGTTAAACTCGGATGTCAAATGCTCGAGATAGGGTAGTCTAATGAAAACCTTCTGTTTAGAAACAGTAGTAAGTAAGGGTCGAGGATGATATATTTTGGAGAGAAATTTGGATACTAATTAAATTTGAAGAAATCCTTTAAATAAACGTCTAATGATTTTTTTCTTTTTCTTTCAGATTTAACAATTTCAACCATGGAAAGATTAACAATCGGACAACGTGTTAAAGTTATCGAAGACTATTACGAAAATGGACGTTCAAACAGAAACACATTTCGGGCACTTCGCGATTTTTTTGGTCAACATAATCGACCAACTGAGAGTGTAATTGGGAAAATTGTTCGTAAATTCAAACAAACGGGATCGGTGGCAGATAGGAAAACGCCATTGCGTGCTCGTTTACGCTGTTCAGCTGAAAACACTGCTGCAGTGCGCGAGAATGTGGCCGAAGATCCAGACACCTCTATTCGTCATCGCGCGCAGGAATTGAACCTCTCCACAACAACGTTACATCGAATTTTGACAATAGATTTGTCTCTACACGCTTACAAAATTCAATTGACACAGAAACTGAAGACTGCTGACCATTTGAAGCGCCGTATATTCGTCAATTGGATGTACGAGCAAAGACAAGCCGATGATGATTTTTCGCAAAAGATCATCT
>OZ018327.1:123339991-123343336 GCA_963969495.1 Ceratothoa steindachneri
ATATATATATATTTATAAAGGAGGAATATGAAGACCCAAGTGATCGCTCTAAACATTTATTTGCCGGACGTTTCGGTCTTTAGCAATGACCCTCTTCAATGGATTGAACTCTAATACGAATACAAGAAATTTTAAGAATTAGATGATAAAATTGCAAAAAATAGCACACACAATTTAAGATTAGTTACAATATGAAAAATAAGTAAACTCAACAAGAGAGGTTACATAAATGAAACCAGAATGATAAGTAAGTAGTTAAATATAAGTTAATTTACGGATATATCATATTGAAAAAATATTTTAAAAACAGTTTAATGCAAGAGATAAAGCGATCGATAAATACGAGTTTAACCAAGAAAGGCAAATTTAAAATTTGAAACTAAATTAAACAACAAATATGAATAATGAACATGAATCAAACTCAATAGGAATAAAAGAAATTTGTTTTTAAAGTAATACTCGAAAAAATTGTAGGGGCAGGACTAACAATGAAAAATGAAAGGTAAGTAAAATCAAATAGCCAGGAATCCGAAATGAAAACAAAAGGCAAAGCAAACAGTTCGATATAAGTTAAAATAAAAATATATGATAGTGAAAAATATAGATCAAAAACAGTTGAATACATGGGATGAAGGTAATTCTAACGATCAATACATGCAAGTAAACTAGGAAACGAAAGTTTAAAACTTAATAAAGCACTAGTGAAGCAAAAAAATAAGAATGATAAACATGAAACTAAGGAAAGAATAAAAATGAAACTGAGAACTTTTAGACAGAAACTAACCTTCTTTTGTTGGAGCTGATGATATCGACTGGTTACTATGATCGACCCTGGCCAAGATTAAAACTATGTAGGGGGAGGGGATTTAGTTGGTTGTATGTTTCTTTATTTGACTAGATAGTGAACAATTTGAGGGAGGAGGAATAATCATTAAGTTCTGGGTTTACTTGTTTAATGAAAAGTGATTCTAGAATTTTTAAATCCAGAGAAGAGGAAGCGGAAGATAATAAACTAAAATAATCAGGGTCGAGTGGGTGGTTAAGATTTTGAGAGTGTTCTCTTATTGAAGAGTGTTCAGGTTTAGAGATAGGAATGTTAGTTCTATGTGACACTCCCGTATGCTTAGCAATCCTACATTTTAATTGTAGACTAGTTTGGCCTACATAGCCACTTTGGCAGGTCGCACACGTGAATCTATAAATAATGGAGAATCGCAAGCATAATGGGAATGATTCCTTGTGTCGGAAGAAAGAATTGATAGAAAGAGGATTAGAATTAATATGAAAGAACTGACATTGAGAAAAGTACTTATTAAAAATCGAAAATAATTTTTTTTATTGAATTTAGCGATCAAATATTGAAGATATGGAAGCTTCATGAATATTTTTTGTTTAGGGACTGTAGTGGGTTGGATTAGGTGATAAATGTTTTTATAAGAAATTAGAGGTTAATCAATCAAATATGTGGTCTGGGAAGAAATTGAAGTTGGAAAAGTTCCTAAGGTATTGTATTTCAGAATCAAAGAGACACCAATTTGAGCAAATCTTGTACTCTCTTTGTATACGGCTTTTGATGCTGGCAAGTTTAAAATGTGTAGGAGTGCAATTAAAGAAATGGGTGCCAAGTTTGGTGGTAGTGAGTTTTCTGTAAACTGAGGTACTACCCACTAGCACCAAACTTGGCCCCCAAAAGGAGGTGATAGTGGCTCAAGATTAACATTTTCAGTATGGGCGGGTTTCAGGCGGTCGATAGAGACAGTATCCTGCCTGGTGCCAAGCTGTTGGACGAAAAATTTCGGCTTCCTGGAGATGACGATAAAGGGTCCCCCATAGACTGGTTGCAATGAAGTGCGAGTTGAATCGCGACTGACGAAATCATGGAAGCATGTTGCCATCTCCTTCGGCACGAAGGTTTGGATCGGTGTTGTTTGGATCGGTGAAGCGTAAGCTTGATTTGATGGTCCGATGCAGAGGTTCTACTACGGAGTAACTCTGGGGATGGTAGCCTATGGTACGAACGCGGAAGGAGCCAAGCACTGACCTGAGTGTATCCAATTGGTGAGATTCAAATTGGATCCCATGATCAGTCATGATCGTTGAGGGTACACCAAAACGAGCAACCCATTATGAGACGAAGTCTCGAGTGACAGTGGAAGCTCTGATGTCCGAAATAGAAACCACCCCTGGCCAGCGAGTAAAACGATCGATCATTGTGAGAAGATGATTGCAACCCCGGGAATAAGGAAGGGGACCTACTAGATCAACGTGACGAAGGAAGAGGAAAAGAGACCAGACGAGCTTTTATGGGGCGATGGACTTTGGCTCGCTGGCATGTCAGGCATGGCAGTCATGGCAGGCATGAGCGAGTCCATTTTGCCACCACGGCATTAATACCTGGCCAAAAGAATCGTGTGGCTTAGAGACCAGGATGAGAGAGACCGTGAATTTGGTCAAAAATATGCCGACGATAGCGAGAGGAATGATAGGACGGGAACAGTCAGGCAATGAATAGTCAACCAGGATGCGCATGGAAGAACTGTCCAGCAAAGTCGAACTCGCGAACGACGAGTTGAGAAGAGTGACGCGGAGTTTGCGTGCCTTCATCTTGTTCCTGGACAAGCGCTATTTCTGCTTGATCGATGGGCGCAGTGTAGGAGAGTTGCGTGCCCGAAATTGATGAAATACGAGAGAGCGTGTCTGCTACGACGTTTGAAGAGCTAGGAACATGGCGAATATCGTTCGTCATCTTCAAGATAAAGTCAAGTTGACGAGTGTCAACTGCAGTTTGTACTGACAAAGTACTACGAGACGAATAGGCACCGACCAAAGGCTTATGGTCAATAAAAATTATAGGTTGCACCTACATGAGTTGAGGATGCATCTGAGGAGAGGCTGTTGGAGGCTCCTGGAGAAGGATCAGCCAATTCCACAGCGCGTGCAATATCCCCTTTGGTGCTAGAGAATGAATCGCACGCCTCAGTAGACCATTCAAGAGGAGAGTTATTTTTGGTCTTGGTGAGAATTGAATTGATAGGTTGCATGACCTGGGCACAGTTAGGAATGAATCTATGGTAGAAATTTCCTATGCCACAGAAACGCCTGAGTTGCTTGCGTGATGTAGGACGAGAAAAGTTTCGCATAACGATGACTTTATCTTCGAGTGGGCTAATCCCTGCACTCGAAGACGAGAAAAAACTTGGCGAAGGTGTTCCTCCAGAGAGGAAGACGATATTAGGAGGTCATCGATGCAACCAAATAGGAAAGAAAGATCCCTAAGGACTTTATCCATAAAGCGCTGGAAAGTTTGACCAGAGTTACGCAACCCATATGGCATTTTGACAATTT